>JAMKQA010205931.1:0-10285 GCA_024699735.1 Posidonia australis
GCCCAGGGTCTGTTGCGCCCGGCCCGGCCCGGCCCGATTTCCACCTCTACCTATTGGAAGGCATGAGACATAAATTCCCAAGCACTATTTGTCTTGTAGCCAGTTATATTTTTAGAAAGATTGCAAAACTTGTGAAAATACCAAGAAAACTTAGTGAAGACATCGAGAAAGTAAATGTAATATTGGTAAACAAAATGGGAATGGATTGGAGTTGGTTCCTAAATGTCAGCATAGATAAGGTGCAAAGGTTCAAGAACAATAGTTTGAGACTTAGGATGTTAAAGCTAAGGACTCTTACTCATTAAACAACAATCATACTTGACATTTGATTAAAACAAAGAGGAAACATATAGTAGCTTTTGATATAGCTTTCTTAATGACTAAAAGAATAGCATGACCCAATTGGAGGTGCCAAAGTTGAGAAGCAGTGGTAACTAAGAAAGCTTGAGCAGAAGGAAAGGAAGCACGACTAGAGCCAAGTTGATAGTGACCACCTAAGGTTACTAGGTACATAGAACATGATAGAATAGGAATTGGAACTAGGATCGTTACTTGCTTAAAAACGTGGTACAATGGGGGGTAGAATGCTTTGGAACAATATTATGGAATGAAAAACGAGAGTTTTGGAATGAAATACAATTTTCAAAACATGGAACTATTTTTGGAACATGTAACTTAATATAGGAGAAAAATAGAAACTTAGTTACTTAAGTATTACCATTTCATAATTTAAACTAATTAAAAGTATAATACATGGAAAACTTTTTCAAGGTACAACGCCTTTCTCAGTTAAAAGTAATAAAGCCATCAGCATTGTTAAAATAGTTTCACATTGGATAAAAATGAGGACTGGACTCGTGGAAAAGTTTTTGTTGAAATATAGATAGCTAATTCAAAATCAATTGACAATGAGTTTTTTATTGAAATATGGATATTTAACTTAAAATCAATTGACAATGAGTGGAGTCATCTATATATACAATCACAAGTTCAATCCTCACTTTTTTCAATGTGAGACTATACCAAGACTCTCTTACTTGTGGTTTCTTTTAGATTCAATAAGTGTCTCTTTTGGACATAGGTGGATATATGTGAATTTGGTCTCGTTTAGACTTTTTTTTGGCTTTAATATATTGAAATATGGACATCTAATTTAAAATCAATTGGCAATGAGTGGAAGGGTTTATTTATATATAACCACAAATCTAGTCTTTACTTTTTCTAATATGGAACTATTTTAACAAACACAATTGTAAATATTTCATCAAATTACCTACCATTGCATCTCTTGGAGTCTAATATGGGAATCATCTATAGTTGTGTTTTCTAGATCGACGTCCTACATTTTGAATGGACTTTCTTTGTAGCTTTCATGAAACCTTGACAACAGTTGAATATTTGAATGTAGGAAGACAAACATGTTAGCACGAGAGGAATTCAACCTACAATTAATATCAAACAAGATACATATTAATGATAGAAAATCAAATATGTTTAATTTAAAACAATTATCAATTGAAAGTAATTAAATGATTGATTTATCAATTATCAATTATCAATTGATTTATTTGCTTTTCTTCACATTATTCATGAATGAGTACATGATCCTCAATAAATGATGTTGTGATTGGTTGAGCCAATCCTTTTCTTGCTACATCTGCTAATCAGACCCATAAGGAGTCCACCATTTTACGATATCTAATGTCATAGCATTAAGTAAAGTAGCAGAAGTAGAAAATAGTCCTCTACGCATATGAAAATTTCCAAAATATTTTCGCATTAGTTTTACTTCATTTGGATGTGACGCTATCTTCTCAAAGGCTTGAAGTACTTCATTTATTACTTATTTGTCTTGGTTAGGCTTTTTGTTCCTCCTAGTGTCGAGGTACTTACGTAAGTCGTATTATAATATTTCAGGGACAAAGCAAAACATAGGCAATGTATAGGAACATTTGTTTTCTTCCATCTTTCTAGCACTATGACTTCAATCTCATTGTAAGAGTTCTCATAAATATGATTTTTCAAAGCATTTTTGATTTCACCAAGCATATTATTCATCCCCTCGTAAATTTCTCCTATGATTGGACCATCTTTATCACAAAAATGAATGAATTTGTAAATTGATTTTGTGATGACCAATATGCTATGTACCTCCTCCCAGAAAAGGTCGTTACCAATATTATGAATAACTAATACACCAACATTTCTTGTATTCTCATTTCCATTTCTAATACACTCTTTCCATAATTTTAAAACAAATGTTGTTGCCAAAGCTTCTCTTACATCCACAAGTCTCTTTTACACTATGTAATGTGCTGCAAATTTTGTTTAAGCTCCCTTCAAAAGCTTTAATTTTGAATGATTTCTAAAAATTGTCAATGCATGGGAATGATTAAGGAAATATTTAACAATCTTCTTCCCTTTAGCATGTGTTTTTGAGAACCAAATGAAGAATTTTGCCAAGTCTTTGAAAATTAAATTCAATGTATGAACAACGTATGGAGACCAAAACATGTGTGGATATACCTTTTTAATTTCCTTCCCAACAGCCTTACAATTTGCAGCATTATCAGATATGACTTGTAGTACATTAGAAGCTCTCACTTCATAAATTGTTTTCAGCAACAACTCAACTAACTATGTTGACCCTTGATTTCTCAACTCTAGAGTAGTCTTTAGTACGTGGGAACATTGCACAAGACTATTCATAGCAAGAACATTGATCAATGGATTCATTTTCACATTTGACCATCCATCGAAAACTATAGATACACCATCTGAGTACCATGTATCCTTCGATTAAATTCTCTTACAATACTTGTTTTTATTTCATCTAATATGGTTGTCCTTGCATTAAGGTTGGAGCAATATGCGAGTTCGTTTGAGCAATATTAAGGATTCCTTAGAACATTGGAAGAAATGTTGTTTGCATGTAAAGCACGAATAATGCTAGCATCTATTGATTGCCTCGTTATTGTTACAAATGAATGTTGAAGTTGCGTTTTCCTTTTTACCAACGTTGGGAATTTGAGTTTTGACTTTTTCAATGAAGATGAAACATTGGTCTTCTCTGTCTTTTCTGAGTTCTGCTTTTTTCTTGACCACCATCGAACTGAAGTTCTCATGAATGCAAGTGTACATGCTTGTGTACGTCGTGGCACAATGCTTGCATACCCATTTTTTTGCACCACCATGATTCTTGCCACTAGCAACTCCAACAATGTCAACCTCGCTTAACAATGATTTCGAATCATGTTGATCTTGTGCTTGTATTGGAGCTTGTCTTGTGTTGGAATTGTGTGGATCATGTAACATAGCCACTTCAACAATGGAGTTGACATCAAGAGGAGTTTCTGTCACTACCGTGTTGTCGTACTCATCGTGGTGAGCATCGAAAGAAATATCAACGAAATTTCTTTTTCCAAAAACCATTGTGAAAGATGTAAAGAAGAAAGAAAAATGGAGTGGAGTAGTGGATTGTTGTAGAGAAAGAAGAAATTGCAGGGTTGATGGTGGGGGAGTTGAAACTAGTGATGAACCCATATATCAGAACAACAGGAAGGAAGTTGGGGTGCAGTTGGAACGATGTGGGAGTGAAGATTGATGGATCAGAATGTCGTCGGAAGTTGGAATGTCGTCAAAATGCGGAAGGAAGTTGGAAGTCAGAACGACGATTGAGAGGAGGAATGACTGAGATCGTCCTCCACTTCATTCCAGCTAGTGTACCCCTATGATCCGAAATGGAATCGTACTGTGTTCTGACATAGACGTTCCGGAATGTGGATCATAAGGGGCACAATGTTTTCTGGTAACCTAGCGACAACCTCTAAGCGGGCCTTATAGTACTGCCCCGGAGCGACGGTCCTCCACAACAAAATAAGAAGGATGAAACTCAAAAAATCATGAATTATAAGGAAACGAGAAACAGAAAGTAGATTAATGGTATAGAGGGAACATGAAAAATATCTTTAATAACTAAAGGACAAGAGGAAACCAATGCGTATAGTATTGATGGGTAGTGCAGAATCATCACCAATCAACAGTTGATTCTCACTACCTAAGTAATCAGACCGAAGAGACAGGTTGCCAATGTCAGCTATGTCATGGTGAGTAGCACCAGAATCCGGTACCCAATAAGCATTAGTGTAGGCTGTAGTGAAGTTAGCTTGAGGAAATGAAATCGGAGTGTGCTGGTATTGTGGATTGTATCGATTGTAGCATTGCAAAGCAGAGTGAGCAAGCTTCAAGTAGACTTGGCGCCGAAGTGAAGAACCACCACGTTTGTTACGTCCACCGCATCCACGCCCACCTTGAGGAGACAAGAAGGCATGAGGTTGTGCTGGAGACGAAGAACCAAGAGATATATTGGGCTGAGTGGTAGACCAATTTATCAGACAGGAGGAAAAGGCAGTCAGAGTTGTGGGAACTGTAAAGGCATCATGAACAGCTTCAAGCTGAGCTTCCTGATTAAGTAGGAGCTTCCTGATTAAGGAAGAGAGCATGAAGCTCCTCTATTTTCAGTAGTTGACCCTCACAAGTTCGAATTGATGTGGTGAAGTTGGAGTATTCAGAGCCAAAACTTCGCAAGAGGTAGAGGATGTAGTCATCAGCCTAAGTGGGACGACCAATAGCAAGAAGCTGGTCAGCAATAGTTTTGGCATGATGTAGATAGTCGGTGATAGATCGAGAACCTTTTGGAGTTGGCTACGAAGAGAGATGGAGTGTGCCTGACTTTGCACAGCAAAGGTGGCCTTAAGAGATTGCCAGACCGCCGTGAAGGTGGAGAGAGCTGCAACTTGTGCTATAGCACCATCAGACAAGGTGTTAAACAACCAACCAAGAGCCAGTTGATCTTGAGCATGTCAGGCTTCATACGTTGGGTTGGGTCGGACTACCGGAGGAGTTGTTGGTGAGTCACTAGGAGTGGAGACAGTTGGAGGAGGATGGGGAAGCTCACTGGAGATATAAGGCCAGAGTCGGTTTGCCTGAAGAAAGGGAGTGACACGGGCTTTCCAAAATAGGCAGTTAGACCCATCAAGTTTGGTAGTGACAGTTGGAAAAAGAGAAGAGGACAAGGTAGCGGAAGGAGGAGAAGAACCGAAGAAGTGGGAGCTAGGGAAGATAAAAGCTTTGGCCGTGACAGGAGAGGAAGGAACCTTAAGAAGGAGAGATTAGGGTTTTTCTTCTCTCTCAATATGAGAGGAAGGCTGCCTGTATTGATGTACATATAGGGAAAATATCCATTCACAACAGTCCAAAACAATCACTACCCTACACCTGTCATACTGGTGTGTTTTTGATTATCAGAGGTAGTGCTAACGAGTACCGAACTAACAATTGGTCCTGTTTCCTAGTGTAAGGTCAATGTCTCAAATGTTCTCATCTCCCTCATATTTTTGTCATCCCATAATTCTCTTTCCTGTAATTATGTTCAATTCCACAAGACATATTGGAACAGCAACTTCAACAATTCGTAGGAGAACAAAATTTCAACCAGACAAACAACCTCTGCTATTCTAAATGACTGTAATTTTGCTGGGATGCTGATTCTTATTCCATGATCTATAGTTTGAGGCTCACCATATTTTTTATCATCACTCATCCTTAGATTATTTACTATTACACACTCTTTAATTTCTATGCTCTTTTCTAGTATTTCATTGATTCAGTCTTCTATTTCAGCAAAAAACAAAATGAATTCAATGTCTTGTGATTGTGAATCAGTGCCATTTATTATCTTTCCTTATGCTATTCTGAGCATTTATTTGAACTCATTGCTTATTTTTCTGGTTCCAGCAACCAAGTGAAAAAGTGTACTTCTTGAAACAAACTATTGGAAATGCTTGTGGAACTATTGGGTTACTACATGCTATAGGAAATGTGACCTCAGAGATTCATTTGCGTAAGTCTGTACATCCATAGTAGTTTCCAAAACATATATATTTTTAATGTTTGTGTGATTTCTTGGAAATGCTATTAGTCTCTGGTTGCATGAATTGTTTGGTGACCTATCACACTGATTTTCACGTGTTCACTGGGTAAACAGGAATTTCTAATTAGTATGAAAAAGAATGTATTGTTTTACGATGCCTAATAATCAGGTATATCTAGTTAGTATGGAATACAATGTATTAATTTCTAATTAGTATGAAAAGGAACGTATTGTTTTACGATGCCAAATAATCGGGAATATCTAGTTAGTATGGAATCTAATGTATTCTTTTTGAATGTTTCTTTAAGTGCAAGAAGGTGGTCGTTTACCACATTTAACTGCATTTCCAGCGAATTTGAAAAATAGCCATCTTGCAATTATTCTTAAATAATATTATGTATTCTTTATTAAATTCTCATATTAAATCATTTTTATTATTCTTGAGGATATCAATTATGAATTTGTGCATAATGTGGTGGAATGGAACATTTTTTTTATCAAAAAGAATGTACGTCTGGTTCTTCTAGCCTAACAGTGTTAGCTGAAGAAGGAGCAGGTGAATCAAAAATATATATGGTGTTTTGTTGCTTGCCAGGTTAATGGCCATTGTAAATCAGAAATGACCTGTCTGGCAGGGAAGGGAATTTTTCATGTCAATTCTCTGGAGTTTGGATTGTGCTTTGTCATTTTCTATTTTCATCTAAACATGATGTGCAGCCATTTCTTTGTCTTGTCTATCCTAGAATCTATAGAGATTTTCCACTCTTTTAAAGTAACTTTCTGGCCTTCCATACTTAAAAAATTAGTTATGTTCTACTGCAATATATTATTGATTGAAATGGAAAACAGAGTTGTTACCATCCTTATTTCTTGTAAGCTGTAACTTATTTAGTTTTATTGTATATACACTTAGATGTAATGCATTTTTCTTTTGTGCACTTTCAGTTGAGGAGTCATTCCTGGATAGGTTTTACAAATCAACAGCAAATATGAAACCATTTGAGGTTGTGTTGCTTTTCTTCTATATTGCTAAGTAGATGCTCCTATACACTTTTCACAATTCTTATCAATCTTGTACTATTTATGTCCCTGTCATCATAAAGCGAGCTGCTTTTCTTGAAGAGGACAAAGAAATGGAGGATGCCCATTCTGTGGCAGCTTCTGCAGGTGACACAGAGGTGATCCCTTCATGTTTCATATTGTTAAAAACCTTTTTTAGTGTGTTTTAGTATTGTACTATTTAAGCTAAACTTTGTGTGGTACTTAATCCTTGAGAACTTTCCTGGCAATTTATTGCACCAACATAATTCATGTAGATTTTCAGCATTAGACCTACTTAATTTTGCTCAATGCTGGACGTTTGAACTTAATATGGATTTCACTTGTTTAATTTAATCCTTTGATTATCTGCAATTCTGCATTGTATTGTACAGCTGACTCTTTCTCTGCTGTCACTAGTGTTTAATTTGTTGTTCTGCTGTCAATACCTTGTATAATTTGTTTAATCTCTTCTCATTAAGGACTTATTGACAGGCAACTCGAAATGTGGATGAACATTTTATATGCTTCACATGTGTTGATGGTAAGTTCAACATATTTTCCAGTTCCTACAAGTTATTGTTTCTTTCATTCTGTAAAAGGACTGTTCTAACTTGTAGGTGAACTCTATGAGCTTGACGGAATGAAGACCCAGCCAGTATCACATGGTCCCTCATCACGTGACACATTATTGCAGGTAATTGTTATAGTTTATATGCTATCATTTTACCATTTTCTTTTTGTTTAGTTAGAAACTCAATGTCTTGACTTGAAGAATCACTGGATTATGTGTTTCTGATACAGTAGAACTAGGTTTTTTTCAAATTAGTCAATTCATTTTAGACGCTGCGGATCCATTCTTTTTCTCATTCAAAGATCAGCCTTTTATCTCTGTGTTTTCACATCGAGAATTCTTTGCAGATGCATACCCTTAATCATACCTAGCTATTGACTATTATGCTACTTTCCTTGTTCACACATCACAAGTGGATCGGTAAATTTCTCATAGTTGGTGCTGCTGCACATGCAGCCATTTTTATTGTAAGAGACTACGAACCAACTGCTTGATACAATGATCTACTAGATCATGTTCTTACGCACCGCACTGCAATCATATCATATCTCAATTGGGCATGTATATTTCTTGGCTTTCACAATTTCAGTTTGTATATTCATAATGATACCATGAGTGCTTTAGGACATCCTCAAGATATGTTTTAGATACTGCTATACAATTACAACCCATCTTTGCTCAATGGGTACAAAACACTTATGCTTTTGCACATGGTACAACAGCTCCTGGTGCAACATCAAGTACTAGTTTAACTTGGGGAGATGGTGAATTAGTAGCATTAGGCATGAAAGTTGTCTTGTTACCTATTCCATTACTGCTGACGTTTTGGTATTTTATAAAGATTATTGACCAGTGCCTTTGTGTTGGCATAATTTAGCTGAATTGGACATGCTTCTTATACATGCTGACTTCTTTCACACTTGTTGGTTTCTGGTCATTTCGGATGTCTATGTTATTGCCTTCTTGATGTTTATTAGTTTTACTATAACTTGTGTTTTGATGGAAATGGAAGGCTTGTTAGATTTGGATGCAAGGCTGGACTAAACGTGGCCCTCTACCTTAAGACCTTTGGATAGCTAGTAAATGAGATGTGTAGCAGACATTATTTAAAAAGGAAAATTTGTCCATCAAATAAAGTGAATAAATGAAAATTTCAAGTACATAGAAAGAAGAAACAATGATTACAAACAATTCAATGAGAAATTTACTAATTATAATTTGTTTCAAAACAAATATCATTTGTGTTTAATTCTATAAGCAATAAAGAAATTGTTATTTTATGAAGTTTATTATAATATTTAAAGGAATGAAGTAAAAGAGGACCATATGAAAGAAATTAGGTAAAAGAGGACCGATTACCATGTGATGTAGGCTCATTTGGAATTGCATTTTCTGTCACAAGGCTTTTCTTTTCTAGAAAAATGCAGTTCCAAATGGGTCTTTCTTTCAAAGTTTTTTTTGAGCTTTTCCATGATTTTGAACTAAAAAATGTTGCTGATAGAAAAACTATAGCTCTTTTTTCCCAATGCAGTTCCAAACAAACCCATAGACAAAAGGGTAAGAAATACTCTTAGAAAGTTCTTGAGTTACATGCTTCTTAAGAAGGAATTGTAGAATATGAATGAAAGGTCTATACTCTTAAATGGAAATTATCCAAAAATACCTATAAAAAAGGAAATAATATTAAATAAGATAAAATGCTTCTCAACAAGGAATTATATAATGTGGCATAAGCATAAATTTATGGAGAGATTGTCATATCAATGTTCCTCGTGATATTCACTTGAATGTACCTTATGTAGACCTTGAGGATTTTAATACGGGCTGACTAGTTGACCACTCACAAACTGGTGGGAGCCACTCAATACACATGGCAGTGGACCCCACCTGTTTGTGAGTGGTTGGCTCCTCCCCTGGTTGGTGCATCTTGAATTTCTGTATAGCTTCTCTTTTTACATATAGGCTATACCTTTTGTAAAGGAAATGATTAACCATGTAAAGTTTGTTTCTCCCAAAACAGTTAGCTTGAGAGACTGAGTGAGACAATCCAAAAGTTCTTCCTCAGAGAAAATAACTGATATAGCTATTTGTCTACTACAATCATGGAACCAAATGTCGGACAGTGTCGGCGAAATTTCGCCGACACGTGTCAGAAAGTGTAGGTAGGGAAACGATATTGCAATGTATGTCGCGACTTACCTGATGTCGGATGACATGTCGGTGGGTGTCGGTGGATTTCGGACGAAATGTCGAGCCCTTCATCCCCAGCCTTCGTCCCCAGTCCGTCGTCGTCCCGAGCCCTTCGTCTCCAGCCCGTCGTCCCCAGTCCCACGGCAACCTACACTTCCCGGTCCTCCACGTCGACCACCGCTACACCCCCAGCTTCGACAGCCTCTCCTTCCCCACTCCACGCTCGACTCGCACGATCTCGTCGATCTCTCCCGCAACCAGGTGTCGCACGATCTCGTCGATCTCGCCCGCAACCAGGTGTCGCCCGATCTCGCCGATCCCACCCGATCTCGCCCGCAGGTGTTTTTTTTTGGTAAAGACGAGTACTGTGACTTTATTATTCAGATGAGATATATAACATTATGCATTCTGTTTAATAATAGTTATTAACTTGTTATTAAGTTATGTTATGTTAAAAAAAATTATGTTATGTTATGTTTTTAATTATTAAGTTTTTTGAATTATTATTATTCATTATCATGTGTCTAGTCATCACATGAGATATATCATAT
>JAMKQA010205932.1:0-14907 GCA_024699735.1 Posidonia australis
CGGCCCGGCCTGGCCCGGCCCAGAACGGCCAGCGGGCCGGCCCGGCCCGGCCCGAGCCCAGCCGGGCCGGCTATTTCGCGGGCCGGACCGGCCCGACCCGGTCCGATTTCCATGTCTACCCGCGGTCCTCATTTGGTCCATGTCTACGGAGTCGACCATCCACTCGCGGAAGGAAAAAGGTCCCCTTTTTTTGTCCTTCCTCGCAGTAGAAGAGATACCATTTGTTTCCCTCCATCACCATTCTGCTGCGACAAAGCAAGAGCAAACATGGGTGCCGGCGGAGGAAGCGGCGGAGGGGAGGAGTTGACGGCGCAGGAGACCGCGCTGTATGACCGGCAGATACGCGTGTGGGGCGTCGATGCGCAGAGGAGGTAATCGTAATTGAAATCATCACTGATTCATGACTTCCCCTCTCCCAAACACTAACAAAGGCAGCTTTGTAGGAGTAGATGTTGGTGTTATTCTTGTTATGCGACGAGGTATGGCTAAAACTGTTCTGTGTCCTCCAGGTTGAGCAAGTCACACATATTGGTCAGTGGAACGACTGGCACGACTGTTGAGGTATTCACTCGATCGTCCCAATCATACAAGTTATCCTAGAAGTTTCATATGATCGTGGAAGAATTGAACTTTATGTTGTAGTTTCTTTACTTATGAGAACATTCGCAACAATTTGTTGCACTTGATGTATTGTTTCAGTTTGATTCCAAAATTGTCAGCTTGTAGCAAAATCTAGTGAAAACCAGTGTTTGAGTCGGGAGGTGTAATTGTGTAAATGTCACTGGTATCTGAAGCTGTTTAATATGTGTTGGTTCAAGGATATAATGCCATAATATGTTCTAGTATACCCTGCAGAGAAAGCTTAGTGGTTCCTTTTTTGTGTATACTGCAGTTTTGCAAGAATATTGTGCTCGCTGGAGTCGGTAGTTTGACCTTGGTTGATGATCGGTTGGTCACTGAAGATGCACTCCAGGCCAATTTCTTAATACCTCAGGATGAATCCCTGTATGCTGGGAGATCCCTTGCGGAGCTTTGTTGTGACTCTCTGAGGGATTTCAATCCCATGGTTCATGTTTCATTTGAAAAGGGTGGGTGCTACATCATATCTTTTGAAGATTTATGCATATATATATTTGTTTCATGAATGTTTTTAAATCTCAATTCATTTCAATTTCTTAAAGCTGCGGACAGCTCATCAATTTTTTCTTATGTAGTCCTTTCTACAGCCATTGAGTCTTAACCATTATCTAGTTAAACATAAATAATGTTGGGGATTTTTTCTATTTAAACATGTTTGAAATATTACTTGCCCTAATGTTGTCTTTAATAGTTACATTGTTACCCTAAACTTGGACTTGGATCTCTATAAAGGGTGATGAGAATGCATTAATATCAAACTTAACACACTTTAATTTTTCACAATTTTCTACCACTGCTTTGGTGCATCAATGAAATATTCTACAATTAATCAACAGCTCAAGTTGCATCTCGTTAGCCATTGTTTGGACTAGGTTTAGCCCTTTGATTGGATTGGGATAAACTGGAATGACTAAGGAAAATAAATGGTAAATATTTATAGGTATAGGATAAATTAAGTTAGCTTTCCCTTAAATGCGATAAAAAAGAGGCATGTTAACCTCACGTCTTCCTACCATGAAGACATGGTTCCACACTGCTCTTTCCCACTACCACGTACCAACAACATTGACTTGATCTCACAAAAATCAAATCAGTTTTTTTAGCAGTAAATTTAAAGTGCTTTTTATTTGAATTTAATTTATATTCAAAGAATAGAAATCGATACAAAAGGATAAATTGTTTTTCGAATCAGATTAGAAAAAATGCTCTTTATTTATAAAACATGTACAAGTTTTTTTGACAGGATTAACGAGGCTGAGGGGGCTAAGAGACTAGAATTTGTTTTGCTGCTTAATTAAAGTTTTCAGTTGTATTTTAATTATAATCAACCATTTTAAAATTATCATTATCATTTCTTGATTGGATCATGGGCAGTTCTAGCTGACATTATTTCCCTCTCAAAAGTTTAGTGTCTAATTCAAGGTGTTTTTATGTTTCTTGTTTTGCGGGATAGCAATGATTTGTGTTGCATCTTAGGTGCTTTTATAAACTCTACTGTGATACTGCACTTTTAATATGTTCTTGGTGTACTGGGATAATATTGATTAGTATGATTTTAGAACTTTTTGAAATGTTTTATTTTCTTTTGTTATAGGTGATTTGTCGAAGTTTGATGGGGAATTCTTTGACAAATTTGATGCTGTCATTGTTGGTTACTGCTCTTTTACCATCAAGGTATTTTGCTCTTCTTCTTCTTTTATAGTTTTGCTGGCATCATTGTAATATTGGGACAAAATTTAATTTTTTGCAATCTAATTATTCATTTAGCCAAGATGTAATGCAACATATATACCTGTGATTTTATAACAAAAACATACGTGCTTGTGTTACCTGCTCTGCTCATTTACATGTCTGCATGTTTGCATTGTGGCACTCCTATTCTTTTGTTGTCACTGTGATGTATTAGATATTCTCCACAGAAAGCAACCAATAATAAATGCCGGAATAGACCAAAGCCTGTAGCATTTTATGCAGTTGACTGTAGAGATTCATGCGGTGAAATATTTGTGGATCTGCAGAAACACACCTATTCAAAGGTACATTGTTTCCTATATTACAGTTATTGTCTTGCTATGCTCTTTTATGTTTCCTTGTTTTTTATCTGGTGGTTTTGCATTCCGCAATTTATGTATAAGAAAATTTGTTGGTTAGCTGCATTCAGCTTGTTATTCTTAAAATAGACTGAATTCAGCTTCTGGAAGAATATAAAAATGTTTTAAAACCAGCCCTTACCAACTGGGTCAGCACACCCTTTCAGCCTTTCAGGCCTATTTTGTAGTCTGGGGTAGTCAGTTTCTTACCAAGTGTTTAACTTATTCATTCTTCATTTCACATTATTGAAGCATTAGATGAGCATCATTTGAGGATATCATGTATATCTGTACAACCCTAAATTTGTTTTCTTGATCAATGATAATTCTTATGAACTTTTTCTAGTTAATTCAGTTATGACTGATTCATCCATCCAATAAGCAAAATATTTTGATGGCCTGCTTGTATCTGTGAGCCCTGTATTCATATTTGTGTTCGTATATTGCTTACATATTGTGCTTTATTGTAACAAAGTATCAGTTCTGGTCTCCTCTCTTATAAACAAGATTACATATGCCAGATTACAAAGCTTTTTCTAGATATTCATTACCTTTCATACATTTACAACCAAATCTTTGACGGAAAGCCTTGGAACCTATTCCTGTTGTAGAGTTGGTAGTTAGATGATATGCTTAGAGTTGGTAATTAGATGAATTACTGTAGTGCATGACCGTAACTATACTGATTAACTTTTTTCCCATCCTCATGTATAGTGGCTAACTAGTTCCTGATATTTTAACTTACTGGAAATTATCAAACTTGTTTCCTTCTTTATATACTCTTGATCAACCTTGCACTTTCCACGATATAAAGTTCTAGTGTCCATGATTTTCTTTTGTAGTTGTCAAATAGCTGTCATCACAGATGGACTGATCTGCACAATTGTTACCTTGGCAGAAAACTCCTGATGGCAATGCTGAATGTTGTATGACTTATCCAAGTTTTGAGGTACTCAACATGCCAATTGTAATTAAATTTATAATGATTTTTTAGCCTTTTTTTCATAAGATTTTAGTTTTCAAATTAGAAAAAGGGCATTATCTATTCCCTGCTGCTTATGGTTGCATGTTCAGTGTTCAAGCAACCAACTTGATGCATGCAATTTAATAATTTATACTGTGATATTTATGCCTCTGCATGTTGTGTCATTTCCCATAACTCCTACAATGTCAACATGTTGGCCACCTATCTCTTGATCCTTTTCTTTTAGAAAAGGGATTTGTTGATAAAAATATATTGTAAGAATTGCTAAACATGCCCCAAGAGTCACAACAGATGGCTTGTGAAAAAATCACAATTGCCACATCTTGATAGTTGATATAATAAAACACAGGCAATATATCATCATAATTTTCATCCCTCTTTTGATCTCCATCTTTGATATTGTTCTAAAAGAGTCAAATTGTTTAGAAATTCTACAAGGACATGATGGCCGATGCTACATTCTCGTAGATGTTCCCCAATCATGTAATACTTCTCTTTTGTACACCATTTGCTTGTTATGAAAAGACATGATCTTTTTCAAAGTATCAATAATCACATGCTTGTTATCATCCTAAGGTGCAATAACACTTGTATTGTCTTTTGGTTTAGAGGCATCATGTGCTTCCTTTGGTTCTTACATACCCTAGGATGTTGATGCTACAGAGTTTTATATTATGTTACCATCAACACTAAGTTAGCACTGGCCCTTGAATTTCTTTTTTGTCATCAAGTGGGTACCATATTTTTGGTCAGACTCAAAGCAACTTTGCATAACCCATACTTATCATGGTGCCATGGCAATGAGCAAAGGCGCCTTGAGCGCTTGGACACTTAGGTAGTAATAAAAATACAATTTTTACATGTTTTTCATTTTTTTTAAATATGTTTATAAATATATTCAGAATTTATAATGCACTAATAAATTGATATTTAAATTTCTAAAATTAAAAATAACAATGTAACTATAAATAAAATCTTAATTGTCCTCAAAATTGATAACAATCTTAACAATTATGATAAGTCAATAACAAATAACAATAACAATAAGTCAAATAGTCAATAACAAATAACAATAACTAAGAAAAACTAAACAATAGTCATCAACGGCATCTAGATGCCATTAGGCTAATTTAAACCAAGGCGCCTTGACGCCTTAACCTCCAATGATGCCTTTACGCCATGGTGCCTCCTAGGTAGGCATCATAATAAGCTTGGGCCATAACCTCAATAATCATTAAAATATGGTCGCACATCTCGAATGTGTAGAAGTGGTTGTTGATATATCACAAATGGTTACTGCCAAATGATTGCTTGTGGATATATCACTAGTTGAGCTAGAGATCTTGCTATAATTAACCTACTCTACCACTCATAGTTTCCAGTGAAAGCTATAATATTGATTTTCATTCATGATTTTTGTAAAGAACTCATGGCTCATGCTCCTTCATATTGATAGGAATCTGTTGCAGTACCTTGGAAAGGGCTACCAAGAAAAATGACAAAATTGTACTTTGCCATGAGAGGTTTGTAATGATTTGTAGATTTCTATTATTTCACTCCAATATATTCTTTGATGTAGCTACATTTTATTTAGATAAGTCTAATAGGACCATGGCATTCATTTTAAATGTAAAAGGCATGTTTTTTGATGTATGTGGCTCTATTTACGTTTCAACTCATTAAAGTCATCAAAGATAATTTGAAACTGTCAAAATACGTAGTTTTTGTGTTAACCAAATTTAAGCATTTTATGTTTGTGTTCACCATCTAATTGTTGGAGAGATTGGAAGGTGTGACGTATGTTATGTAAGTTGTGTATGGAATTTATGTTATGTGATTATTGGGCATTTGTGTTCGGGGTCATCCCTTATATATATATATATATATATATATAACTCTCTTTACTCTAATGACAATTTTATCACTTTCTAAATCTCTATTCACATGGTATCGAGAGCAAGGTTACAATCCTAACACCCACCCAAACCACCAACCTGAGTCGGCAACCCTAGCAAATCCCTTCATTAGCCCTCACTGACACGTCTACCCCCTTCGTTGGTCTCGGCTGGCACGTCCAGCCTCTCCGTCATGTCTAAGAATATTGCTCAAATTTGTGAAATTTATGAGCACTTATTCACACATCGACTGGGAGAGAAAACTGTTGAAGAGTTCTATAATATACTTTGAGTCCTGTTTGATGAGTTAGAGGTATACCACTATTGTGAGACAATATCGTAAGGAGCTAGCAGTTGCAATTTTTCTGACCTTGCAGTACAGATTCGAGGATAAAATCTAGGTACAAAGACAATTCTTACACTTCAATCCACCTTTTCCAAGGTTTTACGTATTTCTACAACTACACCTCCAGTAACTGAGCCATCAACACTTGTATCTTCTAGTAGAGGTCGAGGTGGTAAGAGCAGTCATGGTAAAAGTGGTTGTGTAGTGGACGTGATAGTAAACGATTTGACCATTGTAGACGTAACAACTATACTTCTGATAGATGCTAGGATAAATATAGAAGACCACCACTAGCATAGCTTGCTTATTCTGTTGGAAATGAGACATCGGATTAGACAGTATAACCCATAGTGACTATTTCACTAGCAGCTTACGACAGAACACAAGCTTATCAGGCTGTAGTCTTTGCTTCTCATGCTACGACATTAGATACCAATGTTATGTTAGTTACTAACTATGATTCTTGGATTATAAACTCTAAAGTCTTCACTCACATGATAGGTATAAAGTGCCTATTTAATTGCCTTTCACGGCTCTTAGATGTACAATCTGTAGTAACTGTTAACGGTCATACTTGTCCCGCATGCAATAAAGGAGTTGTTCATGCTTTTTCTCAGATCACACCCTTGATAATGTTTTATATGTACCCAAGTTTCCAGTCAATTTACATTCCATTAGTGTCATAACAAAACAACTACTCTACTTTGTAATCTTCTTGTCCTTTATTGCATCTTTCAAGATTTGTGGATGGGAAGGAGGATTGGTTTGGGCCATGAGTGTGGTAAAGGAGTGTACCTATTGGCACAGGATGAGATACCTCGTGCACTTGCGATTGTTGCTTCTACTTTAAAGTTGTCATTTTTATGGCATTGTCATCTTAATCATCCATTTCTAGGTAAACTTCTACAGACTCTTCCATGGATACTAGTTGAATTATTTAGTTGTGAGTCGTATTAGTTAGGTAAGCATTATCGTGCTACTTATAAGCATCTGTCCTGGTTTTGTAGTAAAAATATTTTTGATTTAGTTCATTGTGATATTTGGGTCCAGGATGGGATTTTTTTGTTTTAAGATATAGATATTATATTATATTTATGGATGATTTCTCTAGAGTATCTTGGGTTTATTTGTTAAAGGATGGAGTTTGTGTTCCAGATATTGTTAAATAATTTTACAATGAAATAAAAAATTAATTTTCTATTACATCAAAGTGATTTGTACTGACAATGTCTTAGAATTTGTGCAAAATGACTTGCAAGTCTTCTTTGCATCTCTGGGAATTATTCATTAAACTACATGTGTACATGCCTCTCAACAAATTGGTATTGTAGAATACAAACATCAGTACCTTCTTGATGTTATTCGAACTCTTATGTTTGAGATGAAAGTTCCAAAGTACATGTGGTTTAATGTTATTCTTATGGTTGCATATCTTGTTAATTGTATACCTTTCACTCCTTTAGGAGGTGAGATTTCTCTTAGACGACTCTATCTTAATGAGGAATTGTTTAACTTACCATCTAAAGTGTTCGGGTGTAATGCATATGTACAAAATGTTACTCATGGACTTGATAAACTTAATCTTAGATCAACAACGTGTGTTCTTGTTGGGTACTTACATACTCAAAAAGGATATAAATGTTAACATTTACCTACATGTAGATATCTTGTGTCTGTTGATATCATGTTTTTTGAATCAAAATTCTATTTTGAGTTCATTGACTCCCAAGTTGAAAGCGTTCTGCTACCACCTCTAGTTGCTATGAAGCCCCAGTTGGAATGACCATTGTAGGTTTCTCATCGCCAACAGTAGGTGTCTCAACAATCACAGTTTGTACCAACTCCAACTCCTATGATTGCAGATCCATCCACTACCAATTTAGAATTTAATATGCACATAGCTTTTCGTAAAGATAAAAGACACCCAAAAGTACATCTTATTTCATTATGTGTTTCCTATGATCATCTAATTCTTAGGTTTTGTTAGTTCACACTTTCCATCATTAAAGAGTCTATATCAGAAACTCGTCTTGAAGCAATACAGGTTTCACATTGGAAAGCTGCAATAGATGAAGAAATGCAGGCACTGGTGTTTCGTGATACATGGGAACTAGTAAATTGTCTTTTAGGAGTTAGTGTTGTAAGTTGTAAGTGGGTATTCACTATGAAATACAAGTCGGATGGTTCAGTTGATCAATACAAGGTGAGGCTAGTTGCTCGTAGATTCATATAAGTTTATGGTGTTGATTATGCTGAGACATTTTCTTTAGTTGCTTTCCTTAATTTCATATGTGTTCTTTAATTTTGGTAGTTATGTTGACTTGATATGAAGAATACATTTCTTTATAGTGACTTGGATAAGCAGGTTTACGTGGAGCAATCACTAGGGTATGTTGTTCAGAAGGAGAAGCAAATTTGTCATCTTAGGAAAGTAATTTATGGATTAAAGCAGAGTCTTTGTGCATGATTTTATAAGTTTAGTGAAGTTGTCACGGGCAATGTTTTTCCAGATGTTCTGTGGATCACTCTGTGTTTATCAAGAAGACAATAAGAGGATATGTTTTGTTGACAATCTATGTAGATAATATATTCTTAACAGGTAGTGATATAGTTGGTATTGTTAAAGTAAAACAGTATCTTGTACAACATTTTGTCACAAAAAACGTAGAAAAGTTCAAGTACTTCTTGAGAATTAAGGTTGCATATGCCAAGGGTTGGTTAGTACTTTGACAAAGAAAGTATGTGCTTGACATACTTCAAAGAAAGACTTTTAGGATGTAAACCTGAGGATACACCTATAGATCACAGTCCACCATTCTGAAATACGGCTTCTGGTTTGTTTCATGATTGCTAGAAGATACAGAAGATTAATAAGGAAGCTGATTTACTTGATTGTGAGTCACCCTGATATAACCTATGTAGTTGGGTTACTGAGCCAATTCATGTATGAGTCGAGACAAATACATGGTAGGGTGCTTTTCGTATTATAACTTATGTGAAGAGTAATCTTGATCGTAGATTGTAGGAAAAATGGTCACTTACAAGTCGAAATATATTTAGATTCCAATTATACAGATGATAAGAAGGATAGAAAGTCAACTTCTAGATACTATACTTATGTTGGTGGAAACTTTTGTCATATGGAGGAGCAAAAAGTCGAATGTTGTGTCTACATCAAGCATAGAAATCAAATACAGATCTATGGTACAAATAGCTTGTGAGATGGCTTGGCTCAAATCTCTATTAATAGAACTTGGATTCATGGTAGAAATCCTCATGTCTATGTATTGTGATAACCAGGGGGTATCATACATATTGCCAACAATCCAATCTTCTATGAACGTACAAAGTACATCGAAGTGGATTGTCATAATGTGAGAGACCTAGTACAATCTAACGTCATCACTACGTCATATATGCAGTCCTTTGAGTAGTTGATTGACATCTTCACCAAAGGACTTCGTGTAGGCACATTTTTGACTATCCGTGACAAACTAAGCATAGTTGATATATGTGCTTCAGTTTGAGGGAGAGTGTGAGTTATGTTATGTAAGTTGTGTATGAAGTTTAGGCTATGTGACTATCGAGTATATAGATGTCCATGTAAGGGGTCATCCCCTATATATTTATGTAACTCTCTCTACTCTAATGACAATTTTGTCACCCTCTAAATCTCTGTTTACAGAAGGAAAACTGAAAAATAATTTGGAAATATAAAAGAGTATGTTCAAAAAGTTGTTGTGGAAATGAGGATGTTGAGAGGATGATGGAAGTACTTCACTAGTTAAATGTTCATCATCTAATTGTTGGAGAGGAATTGAAAGGGAAAACTGACATAATTTGGAATATAAACGAGCATGTTCAAAAAATAAGTGTAGTGGAAACAAGGAGGTTGATAGGGATGATAGTACTTAACGAGATAAGTAGCACCAATTCTATACAAAACAAGAGAACCATCTTAGGTTGTTTGACCATGTTTAAAGAAGACCTTTGTATGCACATATTAAGGAAGGGGAACAAATTCATATAGATAGAGCTAGAAGTGGTAGAGGAAGATGTAAAAGTACCTGACTTTAAATAATAAATAAGGGCTTCAATATGTATAATTTAACAAAGGAAACAGCCATAGATAGAAACAAAAGTATGGGAAGTATTCATGTTGCCGAACCCCATATAGTGGGATAAAGGTTTGGCGGTGGTGGTTGTTTTTGTACGTCTAATGGTTGGTGTTTGGCATTCATTTCAAATATCAAACAGGTGTTTCTTTATGTTTGTGGCTCTGTTTCCTATTTCAACTAGTTAGCATCATCAAATATATTTTGAATTTAAAACTGTCAAAATACAATGTTATGGTTTGGAGCTAAGTAAGTTCCAGCACTCTTTGCTTTTTGTTCATCCTCTGTTGTTGGAGACAAATTGGACGGAAAAAATGATCAGCTTGTGACTGTTGGAGACAATAGCAGCAGCTGTTGTTAACTCTAAATTCTGCTTTGAATTTAAGTGGCAAACCGCAAACTTGTACTTTCTTGCAGATCTTGATTTCTTACATTTTTTAGATGATTGCTGCAATTTTTTTTCAGCTATCTTGTTTATCTAGTTGCTAAAGTCAGAGGGGTTGTGGGGAATTTGAATGCTTGGCTTCCGTTATGCTTTTTCTTTCGTCTTCTCATGATTTTTCTTCTTTCATTTGAGAGTTCTTTTGATAATCGGTCTTGTTTAAGGGTTGTATCCTTTGTGTTGCAAGTACAGTACTATATCCCCTCATTATTGAGTTAAGTGATGGACTTGATGGTTAATGAACTACTTTCTTTGTCCAGTTATTGAAAGATTTGAGCTCTCTGAGGGACGTAATTCGGGAGAAACAACACTTTCAGAGCTCTCTAACGTTTTGAAGCTCAGGAAGGAACTTTGTGATGCTCAGGTTATCTTCTTCCAGTTTATTGTGATAATTAATTAAACATTGTATTGTATTGATACCTGTCTGGTGCATTTAACAGGCCGTGAGCGAATCTCTTATCCCAGTCAATCTTCTGGAGAGACTACTTTCAGCTGGTGGCAAAGAGCATCCACCTCTATGTGCAATCCTTGGTGGAGTTCTTGGTCAGGTGTGTCCATAAGTTTCCTAACAATAAATAGCTTAAGAGAGCTATTTATTTTTGGTGGATTCTGTAAAATATATACTCGTTGTTTATGTCCAGATTGTGAAATAATTATGCTGTAGTGTGTTCCATGATGTGATCTAAGTGCTAAGCATGCAACTTTGCCTAGAGGGAAAAGTTCCCTCAATCAAGCCTATTTTTATTGTTTTTCACCATTTTTTTTAAAAAGAAGCTTTCCCCTACTTTAATCCATAATACAAATGCAAAGAGGGGGGTGAGGGTGGATATTTTTTATTCTTAGGTGGTGGTCTTTGGAGGAGAATTATTTCCCCAACTCCCATTACATGTGGAAAAACTATGTTTAGATTTTGGAGCTCAAGGGAAAATATCTTCCCATGTTTTTGCTTCTCTTTACTTCCTCTTTTTCGTTGGATTTTATTTTCCTCCACTTTTGTCATCCCATTTATTGATCTGTTGGATGTATAAAAAATAAATGATAATGATTCAAATACTATAGTGATGTACCAGGATGGAGTGATAGTTGTTTGTGAGGTTTTTGTTACTTCGTTAAAAGAGAGTACAGTTCAAGGTATATTTATGTGTTGGAGCTGGGAAGGTAGAGTAGTATTTCAAATTAGATAATTGTTGCCACCTTGAAGGCATAGGAAAAATGAAGATTCTGTGGTTTAAAGGCTATTCTCCTTGAAATAATTTTATTACGTGGAAAATGTAGTCCTAAGGACGTGAGCAAGTGGGATGAAAATTGTGTATTGGTCTTCATGCTTCAGATGAATTATCACTTGGTTTATTTAGGGTCACATATGCTACTGTATAGTATGTCTTTTAGGTGTATGTTATTTTTATTACTACATCTATAAAATGCTGCTATTTTTTTTCTTTATTATAAAGCCTTATCCTACTAATCTTGGTTTGTCTTGGAAAAAATTTATATATTCTGCAGTCTGTTATAATGTTGATATTAATCTTATTTTAGTTTACTGTTGAATTCTTTGTCAAAAGAACTTCAAATCGGGGGGAAATGTAATAACCAAATCTTAAAAATAAATCAGTAGGAATAGTAATGCTTAATCATTCTCTAGACTCAATGATAACAAAAAGAATTCCTATTAGCTGGTACACTGGCACCCTTCTTTGATCTAGGAACTTTGTTAACACTGCAGAAGGGTCTGCAACTGTTCCAGTAAGAGTGGCAGACTTAGAACACTCATGCCTGGGATCATCCACCCTCCTAGCCTTTCATCTCTGGAGATTTTATTAAAGTTCTTTAGTCTGGAATTACACAATGGTAGGTCGTGCTGCACAGCCCCAGGATTGCATCTCAAACCTGGCAACCCAATTTGATCTAATTTATGGGCTCTAGCTCTAGATTATCTATGGTTTTCTGATTAAGATCTTAAACTTCATTTACTATGCTGCTAATGACCATACAAGCATTAGTTAAACCATCCATTACACAATTTCCTTTGCTAAATTAGGGACCATATTGCTGCATGGTTCGGAACAGAGTAAAACAGTCAAATAAACCCCGCCATATGCAGTATATTGGATAGTTTGATAGCAATCTGAGCTGTCATTCATATTGGTTGTCAACCAAAATACATTTATTAGCTCCCGATATCCTGCTGTCATCCTTTTTGTTACTCACCTTGTAAATTTATGCATTAAATAGCAAAATTCCACATTGCTGTTCAGTTGATTTAATATTCGGCCTATATGATGATATACATATTTGATCTATTAAAATCGTCAGAAAATAGGGTTTTCTAGCTGTGAAATTGTTATATAATGAATATGTTTGGTATGATTTGATGGTTATACAAGTGTACTGGTGAAATTGTTATATAATGAATATCATTGATGGTCCCTCAACTTGATCATTCTTTTCGTTTGCTATGACAGGAAGTCATAAAAGCACTATCAGGAAAAGGTGACCCGATCAAGAACTTCTTCTATTTTGACACTGTTGATGGAAAAGGCATAATAGAGGATACATCAGTCCCTGTTGCAAGCTGATGAATGGAGGCAATGCGACACTAACAAAGCACAAACTTGATTAGAAGACGTTATCTCATGCTTATTTGCTCAATTTGTTCTCTCATGCATACTGTCTACTAAAATGCAATTACCATTTCGTTGGTTATGGTAACTTACGTAAATCTAATGTGGTAATTTAAGTCTCATTTGACTACCTGAAAGTAATGTTTTCACATTTTGATTTGCATGTTGATGGCATTTGTCGTGCTGTCAGAATGTCAGTACATATTGTAGTAGTTTTTGAGTTGCTGTTTCGTTTGTCGTGTCTTCTATTCCAATGTTTAACTTAGATAAAATAATTAAGATTGATGCACATGGCTGGATCGCTTGGGTTTATTTGCTTCTCCTATTTAAGAACTCGACCCACAACTCCTTTCGATCGTGTATGATCCATCTTAAAAGTTTTTGAAATTGTGTTCTATGATACTTCCATTTTATAATTTGGCTGGTGCGCTGGGCAGTGTTTGATTTTGTATATTCTATCCAATTAATGGGGTTGAGTGGCCGTACCGATTGCCGAAGATAAGCTGTGCAGGATATTTGGGTTCAATACGTTGCCGTGATGTAGTTGTCTGTTATGTACGGACTACGGGTCGTGGATGTGAATGTTCTCTTCGTAGTCTTTTTTGAATAGATGATGTCTGCGCAAGTGTCATCCCATTGTAATTTTTTATAAAGGAGCTTTGCACGGTAAAATCAGATCACAGACATCGCACCCTTCCATTCCAATTTTCACGTGGAAGCCATTAGCCCAATGGCGAGCTGCCACGCCTTTTTATCAGATGAACCTGTTCTACCAAGCCTCCTCTCCTCTGGATCATAGTCTACGTCTCCCTTCCATGGTTGATTTTTTCTCACAAAATCTCACTGTAATACTTCCGTCTGATGCTACCTGTGATCTCATGATACACTATTCTTGTTGTGTCATTGTTGCTGATCACTCTTCCCTCCTAACTAGAGACACTCTCTCGCAGCACATATTAAATAACTGGTCTCTTCAAGTTAAGGTAGAGATAAGAGACTTTTCTCCTGGAAAGTTTTTACTGAAGTTCTCTTCTGTTAAAATCAAAAACGAAACCCTTAGTGTTTTGGATCCTCCCTCCAATCTCTCTCTGCTTCTTTTATTCATTGGACGCCTAGCTCTAATGCGGTTCTCTCCCTGAAGGAAGAGGGGATCTGGATCCGGATGGAAGGGATTCCTCACCACTTATGGTGCATAGAGGTTTTCTACAGAATGCTTTCAGACTTTTCTGTTTTGTTGGAAGTTGATCTATCAATGGACAGAGTAAAATCCTTAGGTTTTGCTAGGGTTAGGATCAAGATTCTCCCTTGCAAGGAGATCCCTGATGTTAAGTCCTTTGCCTATGGGAAAACTGTATACCCGATTAAATTCAGGCATAGTTGGGACATCTGCTCCTCTTCCCCCCCACACAGAATACCTTCCCTGCATGGCCTAAGCAAACATCTCAGCCCTTCTCATCTAGGAACTTGCAACCAATAAGGAAACCTTTTAAAAATAGTAAAGGTTGACGAGGTAACAATAGTGGGAAGAACCCCAAATCTGGGAAGAATGTCTAGACGAGATCTACTTCCACTGCACCTCCTCTGTCTTCTGTTCATAACACAGCTGGAATATTACCCACCCCTTCAGCTTATGGGTCAACAATATCAACTCCATCTTCACTGGTTGGTACCCCTCTCCCTCCCCCTCAGAGATCAAATCCATCTGATCCCAATGTTGCTTCCACCTGGGTGGAAACTGAGATTAGAGCCAGAAACCTCTCTCTGGCAAAATTCA
>JAMKQA010205933.1:0-10409 GCA_024699735.1 Posidonia australis
TGCTTTGTATTTCGGTGCTCCGAATGATGTACCGATTTTCCCTGATTCGGAATACCGAAAAATTTCAGTATGCCGAATTTGATATAAGCTTTCAAAAAGCTTCTATCAAGGCATGTAAGTCCACAAATATATATAATTTGAATATTTGTCTTTAATAGCTACTTGTCATCTTTTCTTAAGTGATTATATAACACTTAATCATTTTTCATTTGTTATCATCAAAACATATTAATAGATTTTTCAACAGTGTGGACATGTCATGTCTACACGTGTTGGTATAACAGTCCAGTTACTTATTGATGTTTCTGATCTTACGTCGTCTCCGTTATGTGAACCTGTCAAGTCCATGTGTTGATGCAGTAGTTCGACTGTTCTGTTAGTATATTTTTTTAAATCAAGTCTTCTTCTTCATATCCATTTATGTAACAGGCTATGCATGTTAGATGCTCCAGCTTGAAGGGGAGTGTTAGAATAAATAGATCCTTATATGAATATTTATGTTATCCAGTTAATAGGTTGCTTATGGGTTAAGTATATCTTTTCCTATATATAGGAGATTGTAATCCTTTGTTATGAGATAATATAGTGGTTTCTGTCTCATTCCACAGTCTTAGATATAAATTATTGCTTACTTTAACTTATCGTAGAGTTTCAAATCAAAATTTAAATTTTTTTAACAATTTCCATGAACTTCCATAAATTTACCGCACTGATGTTCATCACATTTCCTATTTTTGTCGAACTTTCGTAGATTCCATTAATTTACCACATTGATGTCTATTAGGCTTCTTGTTTTTGTCGGACCAAAGTTTGACACAAAACCAACATTCAAAACTATGTTATTAAGCACCTACAATCAAGTAACAAAGAATGAAAGAAAGTAGACTAAAAAGTACCTAAATTGGTAAGAAGTGGGGAAATAGAAAAGAGATTATAGCAAATAGAGATGAGATTTTCTTTCCTAACATGACATGCATACTTATGTAAGTTTTAAGTGATTTACAAAAGAACATAATAGGTTGTAGCAATCCTACAGCAAACATGTATTATATGAAAATAAAATTTTCACCAACTACCACATGATCTATAACACAAGTTCATAATTTTTGGACTCCTTTCACTGTTGTTAAAATGTTCCATTCAATGGCTGACGCTTACTAAAGTTTTACTAAATTTTGAGATCTTCAGAAAAGGGGTTATGATAGTTGAATTGTAGTTAAATTTTAATCGCATATGATTTATAGTATGCCAATACAAACTATAAGGTTAAAATTTAAAGAATAAAAAGGAAAGGTAAAACATTGAAATGACAACAATTTTTGCTACCACTGTACCACCATGTTGAGCTATCTACAAAAAATTGGAAACTAGCTAGTTTCAAAATTTTATAAAGATGGCAGACCTCCTCTATTATATTTCTGATTTTCTCTGAAGCTTGTTCCACATTCTCAACTGAACTTCCCTCGATAGCTGCAAATGGGATGAAACAGCAAAGTAGACACAAATTAATATGTAACTATAGTAAGCCATATATATATATATATAGTAATGATCAGATTGGACCCGACCTTTCTTAAGCTAAAAAGGGTTCATGTATTTTTTCAGTAAATTATGTATATTTTAATCAATAATTTACTAAAAAAATAATTTTAATATTTTTCAAAAAATACTGAAATTATTTTTTCAGTAATTTATAAATGAAACACAAACACGATTTACTTAAAAAATGCAAGAACCTCACTTTACTTAAGTAAAGTCAGGCCCTATTGTAAAAGTAGCCTCTATATATATATATACATATATATATAGAGATAGATAGATAGATAGATGTGCACTAGCAATTTATATGAAACTACAGTAAGTAAAGAAAAGTCCAAATGATTAGAAGTCATACACAAATCTGTGGACTAAAAGTTTATAATATGTCAAAGTCTTTTCAGCTTCGCTTCGAGGCTACTGATATGTAAATCCAGCCACCATGTTTGTGTAGATGTGTTGTTAAAAAATTTATTATAATATGAAAGTTCAAGTGCAGTAATGTTATGATAATTACAAGGATTAAATTCTGTGGACAAAGTAATATCCAAAAGTACTTTCTAATTTATAACATGGACACTTATTAAGCATAAATTTAGACATATTTAATTCCTCATATTTATTTATTGTTGTATGTAAATAATGCTTCTCGAGGCATTTTAGGAACTTAAGTTTGAAATAAATTGAGGGAAAATGCATAAAACAGGATTACTTCTGAAAGAATAAATTGTTATCTCTAAAAGATTTACAAGGACTGTAATTTAAAATCACTGAAGAATATTTCTAACTACATGATCGGATTAAGATATGATAGACAACTAAGATGAAATTAAAATTTTGGAAAGATCAACACGTATGAGTGTCTCTTAGGTGCCCAAAGTGACATTTAGCACCTCTCAAGTGCTCATCCAGTGTGATCATGACCAATGTTCCAAGATTTTCAAAATATTTCTCTTCCAAATTTGTTTTCAAATATAAGAAATTGTAATTGCGTAGTAGATTTATTTCTCTAGCAAGACAACAACTTTAAGTCTTTAAATACCCATATGTTGGAAAGAGGTGGGTTGTGCATCAAAGTTAAGACTTCTTCATCTTCTCTTGCACGCGTTGAAGACTCCCAATTACTGTAACTTCCAAGTTTTATTGATAAAATTTCATTTTCCACTCAATTATGTCATATACATCTCCTTCTTCATCTTTTGTGATCATGCTTGACTAAGTCATTAGTTCTAGGATAGAGATGAAATTCATGTAAATTAGGATGTGTGATCATGTCTTTTTCTATTTCGTTGTGCTTAATGTCATAATTATGTGAATCGGATGTATATTGCATAAATCATTCATAAAATCAATAAACTTTGATAGACTAATATTAAGAACCTGTTTATGCACAAAATTTAACAGGAAATGAAATTCTAGAGTCAACAGAAATTGTCAGGAATAGGAAAGTAAGGAAAATTGATTTCCTGTTAACCAAATTTCCTGTTGTTTGTGTCTTTTCAGGAAAGCAAAGAAAACTAGAATATAAGTGACCACATTTCTATGTAAGAATTTCATCGAACATCTTATAGGCAAATAAGAATGATCATTGTTAAAAAATCCAACTCCCAACATCCTAACCAGAGCAATCCATCTAGTTCTGAGTTGCACAATTTGACAAAACTAGTAAATAAAAAAACAACAATCACACATCATATTATCTTTATAACTGATCAAAACAATCCATGTAATATGTAGAAACTACTCGACGATGATGGTTGCTGCAGGTGGGAGGGCATCGGTAGGTTAGGGTATGAGAGGGAGGCACTACGTCAATTGGTTAAGGAACAGGAGAGAGGAAGATAGGCATTGGCGGGTTGAAAACGAAAACGACCATGATGATTGCTGTAGGTGAGAGGGTCTCGGGGACTTAGGGCACATGGGCGAAGGCACTACGTCAGTGAGTTAACGCACGGGAAGAGGACTTTACGTCGGTGGGTTGAAGAAGAGAACGACGGCGACGAGTAAGAAAAAGAGAGGGCCAGAGCTGCTGGTGGCCCAGAGGAGGAGGACAACGACAGTTGCTGCGGGTTAAGGAGGACGACGACAATGATGATTGTTGCAGGTAAGAGAACATCGACAGGTTAAGGTATGGGAGGGAGGATTGTCGAAGAGGAAGAGGGGTGAGAGGTGAGAATCGTAATAGAGGAAGAGAGGTGAGGTGCGGGGGAGAAGAGAAATTAGGAAAGAGATAAGCTGCAAGGGCTCGGGAAATCTATCGGAATTTCAAGGAGAAGGGTGAGAAATGAGGTGTGTGGGTTGGATTTTTATACTTTGGAATCTAATAGAATTTACTTTCCATTAGTTTCATTTCCAATAATGTGCACAAACACCAGGATTTCACTTGATCAATAGGAATTCACTTTCCGTCCAAATCAAATTCAATACTTTCTAGATGCATAAATCCCTTCTAAATTTATCTTTTTAGTCTATGCTTAAGGAAGATTTATTTGAGAGTTGTATGTATAATCACGGTTCCATCATATATCATTTGATTTAATTTGGTTTATGTATTTTTATTCATTGACTTGATATTTTATGATGTATTGCATATAATTTATGTTTATTAAAATAAAAATCATTAAATCAAATTTTTTAGATCAATAAAGAGGAAAAAAATAAATATGATCATGTACTTCACGTGAATGGATTCAATATCTTAGGTTTTAATTAATTTGATTTCTCTCCAAAGTTTGAGTAACCACCTATTCATTTCTTTTGATAATGTCAAATCTTCCTTTCATTTCTTTAATAATTGATAATTAATTTTTGTTTTTAAACTCTATTCTCTATAAGATCGACTTGTATTTATCGACATACTATATTAGACACCATGTACTTGCGGTAATTTAAAATTCATATTAATGCTCCTATAATTGTTTGAAAATTATCAGTTCAAAATAGTATTAGTTAATACAAATTCATAGAAAAATGATGAAGCCCTTACTGATAAAGGACTCCTTTTTGGATGATGGGAAAATGAGCTTTACACCTGCATCATTCTCAATTTGCCTTTGAGTGAATCCACTGTAACACATAACAGCACATTCAAAAAGTAGTAGCTAAACTTTTTTGCTCCAAAAAAACTATGATCTGAATTACTACTTCAATTTTATATCGAAGTGGACTCTTACAATTTTCCCTTCACAAATCGAATCAAGGGAGCACCAACCTGCAAAAGAAAGTAAATAAAAACATCCGACATAAACTGATAAACAGAAAGTCAACCCTGCATATTGGGATTACCATGTCATGCTGTTGATACCATAAACAACATCGACTGCTATTTCCTCTCAAGGGATCAGTTATAGGAGTTATACAATATTGAAATTGAAATGCTATTTTTAGATGAATATATAGGTAAGCCCATGTGGGAAGCCATTCGCTTATTCAGTACGGGACTTTTTATTTGGAAGGACTCATGTCACAGAACCACTGTTATCCAAGAAGGATAGCTCGGAAGCAAATATATTATAATGATTGAACTCCAAAATCGCAAGTGGAAAATCTAATCAAAACTTATCCCAATTTTTTAAAAAAAAACAGCCACAAAACTAGAATCTCTTGAAAAAGAAGGGGAAAGCAAATGATTTCATGGCATGCCTAACAAAATAAAACCCATTGAAATTTATTATGCTACTAGTGAAAGTTTGAATAAAGGAATGAATCCTAAATTTTGTATAGTCCCTATTTTGTTCATTTTATCCATATATCAATAACTTAACAGAAAAATTAGCTGCAAATAAACATAATTTTCTGCAGGATTAGATGAAAAAATCTCCAAAATTTAATTAATTTATAAATATCTTTACTTCCTATATCAAAGCTGAATATTAGATGAAAACACCGAAATATAGAGGAATTAATGATAATATGTAAAAATTATATTGCAAGAGATTTCTGCCATTATTGGTTAAGCTATCTCATTAAGCAACAGCATGTGAGGGAAAATCACATGATAAGGGAAAACCTTTTTATGTGAATTCTGTTTTACCTAAACAAGAAATCAGTCAAAGTCTTAATATATTTCTATCAAATATTGAGCACAATGTGTTAGAAAAACACGCTGAAGACTCTTAGAGAGGGTTTATGCATTAGGAATTAAGGGAAAAGTAAAGGAAACTACTTTCCCCTTGACCAAAAAAAAATCTTCATCATGGTGTTGTGCACATTTCCTTTTGGAAGTTAACTTCTCTCTCCTTTCAAGACAAACTTAAAAATAACTTCCACGGATTCACTTTCTCTCTTATTCCCTTCGACGTTAATTCTTTCCCTGACACAAGTAGTCCCCTAATGTACATATAAAAAGGGCAAATTTAGCATGTGTCTAGCGACTTCTCTACTAAAGGCCCATGGCCTTGTAATAAATCTAACATCACTAAAACTTGAGCACAAACAGAGTTTTTTCAACAGTGCAAGAAGAGTTTAAAACCATACACCCACATCTATAATCAGTAACCTCAACTCAAGTTTATCTTTCAACCCCAACTCATTGTTAATGTGAAATTGAGGAAAAAGAAGATCTATATTGCATTAGGGGATGTAGTTACATATATATAGGATTTCTCAGATAAATGGATATCCAATAACCCACATAATCAAGACCACTAAATTACATACTCTAACACTTCTTTTCAAACAAGAGTATATATATCTATCATGCTCAGTTTGGTACATAAGGAGTTAAAAACCCTACACTCAATCCTTTAGTGAAAATATCAACCACCTACTCTGATGACTGAATATATGGTGTTGAAATAATTCCTTGCATCACCATATCTTTAATGTAATAACAGTCAACTTCTATGTACTTTGTTCGTTTATGAAAAGTGGAATTATTGACAATAAACATAGCTGTTTGATTATCACAATGCATAGGAATCAGTGTCTCAACCTTTGAAACTAAGCTCTGACAGGAGTAATCTGATCCACATAAACTCACAGGTTGTTTGTGCCATGGACCAGTATTTTGCTTCTGCACTGGACCAAGATACTACATTCTGCTTCTTGCTATGTCAGTTGATAAGATTTCCTCTCACATATGTATAGAAACCTGAGGTAGATTTTCTATCTTTTCTATCTCCAGCATATCGTGAATCAGAATACGCTTTTATCTTCAGATGACCACTTTTTCTGTATATTAACCCCTTTCTAGGTGTACTTTTGACATACGCAAGAACCCGTAAAACTTCATCCTAATGTACTTTTCTAGGTTCATGTATGAATTAACTCAATAGACTGACTACATATAAAATGTCTAGCTGTATCGTTGTCAAATATATAAGTTTACCAATCAATTGACTGTACTATCTAGGATCTTACAACAACTTTAAAGTAGTATCCTAGAAGGATAATGTCTGATCAATGAAAGTATTTTCTAACTTACATCCCAATAGTCTTGTCTCCTAAAGAAGGTCCAGAACATACTTTCTCTGTGATAGCGTCATCTTCTACTTTCCATAGGTAAACTCAATCCCAAAGAAGTATCGTAGCTTATACAGATCCTTGGTGACAAAGTGTGTCTTAAGGTGTTCCTGTATCTGCCTGATGTTATTGTATTATTGTCTATCACCAATATATCATCAACATAGACCATCAGTAAAACACATCCAGTTGTAGTCCTCCTACAGAACACAAAGTGATCAACTGCACATCTTTGGAAGCCGCCTGTCACAACCTCCTTGCTGAATTTTTCAAACCAGACTTTGGAACTTTGTTTTAATCCATAAATAGCCTTCTTCGACCTGCATACTCTATCCTCCCATTAAACAACATATCCTAAACGTTACTCCATAAGCATAGAGTCTACCAGATCACCATATAAAAAGACATTTTTATATCTAGTTAACACAACTCCCATGAATTATTAATAGCAACAGATAACAATACTCAGATGAAGTTGAGACGTGCAACAGATGAGAAGATTTCTACATAGTCAACCCTATAAATCTGAGTGAAACCACGAGCAACCAATCTTACTTTATACCTTTCAACTGAGCCATCAGCCTTGTACTTAACCGTATATACCCATCTATAGATAACTATGGTAGCTCTAGTAAGGTGAATCACTAACTCCCAAGTACCACGATCAAATAATATCCCTATGTCCTCATCTATGACTGCCTTCTATTTTGGATGTAGTAGTGCCTCCTGATAATTCCTGAGAAGTGACTCAAAGAAAATGGACAACGCCAAAGTACGAAAAGTAGAGTGAAGAGAATCATAAGATACAAAATGTGAAATAGGATGAACTGTGGAGGAACGGGTACCCTTACGAAGTACAATTCGAAGATCAAAATCAATTAAGGATGGATTTGCAATTGCAGAGGAGGATGATTCTATCATTGGAGGCAAGTTTATCTTCTAGCGGTGACGATACACCAGTAAAGGAAGAGACCCCTTCATATTTGTAGGGACATCCTGAGTAATAGCTATGGAAGGAAGATCGACAATAGATGGAAGAGGACACTTGATATCAAAAATGGCACCATCAGACCAGATTTTAGTCTCAAAAAATGTGACATCAGTAGACACGAGATACCTTTTTGTTGGAAGATGAAAACATCAATACACCCTTCGAGTACGAGAGTAACCAACAAACATGTACTTGATGGATCTAAGAGATAATTTATCAAGACTAGGAAAGAGATTCTAAACAAAAGTAAGACACCTAAAAACATTTGGTGGTAAAGAAAACAACGTTGTGCTAACTAAAAACGTCTAATGGGAACTTCTCCTTCTCAAGGTGTAGAAGGCATCCTATTTATGAGATATATGACAGTGAAAATAATATCAAACTAAAGAAATTTTGAGACATTCATATGTAACATGAGAGTGTGAGTGATATTCATAATACATCTGTATTTACGCTCAACAATCCCATTTTGTTAAGAGGTGTGAAGGTAAACAGTCTTATGTATAATGCCTAGAGATACACACTAAGATTGAACACTAGATTAAACAAATTCAAGAACATTATCTGTATGCAAGTATTTTGGAGTAACATCAAACTGATTTTATTTTAGCAATAAAAGTTTTAAAGACATCAAACATTTGATTGCAATCCTTAAGCAAATATACCCATGATGTTATTGATAAGTCATCAATAAAAATAATATAATAACGATAATCAAATGCAGAAAGGACTCTAACTGAACCTCAGATGTCATAATGAACTAACTCAAACAAATTTCGACTAAACACAAGACACAAATATTGAAAGGAAGTACGATGGTGCTTGCTTAACTGACACGACTCACACTCAAACGGAGAAACTGAAACTATGATAAGGTTTGTTGTAACTTCTAATGTAATAAGTGGCCTTATCGGTGATGTCATAAGATAAAAGACGTAGATGCAGATGCCACAGATGCAAGTCCTCGAGGTATATCATCACAGGAAAGAATGTACACACCATTATCTTGATCACGACCCAAACCAATCTTGTTCTTCGTCCGTAAATCTTGAAAAGTATAATGAAAGGGAAAAAAAGTCACATAACATAGTAATTATTTCATGATAGTACTAATGAAAAGAAGGTTAACTGGGAAATCAGGTATATAAAGGACTTTTTCAAGTGACAATCGAGCAGAAACCTACACAACCCCTTCTCCATTGACTGAACAGAACCGACCATCAACGATGCCACTAAACGGATATCAGAAAGCTAAGACAAATGTGTAAAAAAATTTTTTGTACCTAACATATAAGATGAGACACCTGAGTCAATAATCCAAGAGGTACCTTGAAGCTCAGGAGAGCACTAATACTTAAGGAAATGGTATGAGAAACTGTGGAGGTGGAGTCAGTAACCTTTAACTGCAGGAACCATTTATAATCAGCATGAGAAATGGACACTATCTGCTCCTTACTGGTGAAAGTAGTAAGTGATAGCTCAGTAGTAACATGCACAGTCTGAGGGCGATCAATGATATCTCAACATTTGTCTATCTTGTGCCCTATTTGTCCATAATGTGAGCATCATGGACGTCCTCCAATGTCTTTGCGTCCACGACCTCCCTCTTAAGAACCACCTTGTTCACGACCTCCCTCTTGAGAACCACCATGTTCACGACCTCGTGCAGCTACCATCTCCGACAGGTCTGACACTATGGTAGGAATGGTTGTGGAAATCGAGAGAACTTTGGCAAATATGGTCTGTAACTCAAGAACACTATCGGCACCCAATATCTATTGTAGTATCTGCGAACTGAGTTCCGGGTTCAGACTAGATAAGTCAGCAGCAATGACGAGCTCCTCGTGATACCAACGTAACTGGGTAATGTTAACTGTCGGCGATTGATAAATATCAAGCTCATCCAGAAGAGCACGAAGGGCTGTGAAATGCTCTAGAATCTACCAATTCCCTTGACACAATGTAAACAACTGCTCATATATCTCAAATACACGAGATATATTCTTCTTGTAGCCATATGTGAAACGTAGGGTATCTTAAATTTTCTTCGCCGTATATAATATCATAACTTCCCATGCAACTAAAGGCTTTATATTGTTGACCAACCACGAAACAATAGTCACATCATCAGTAAGCCAATCATCATATGTATCTGTTTTGCTATTAGAAGGCAAATGTGTAAGACACTTTAATTTCCTATGTGTTATAAGGAACGTCTCAAAACTTTGCGACCAGAGAAAATAATTCTTGCCAACAAGCTTCTCAAAAGTCCCATTAAGAATCTTCACTAAGGAATCATGAGAAGCCATAATAACCAAAAAGAAACGACGAATAGACAAATACACAAAAGAGACTAAGGGCCTATTTGTGCACAAAATTTGACAGGAAATAGAATTCCAGAGTCAACAGGATTTACCAG
>JAMKQA010205934.1:0-10882 GCA_024699735.1 Posidonia australis
TGATTTAGAAAGATTGTCATGTTACCTTAGATTTGTTCTTGGAAAAATAAGGAATCAAGAATGGATTTAAATCCTTCAAAATTCAAAGTCAAAATATCCAATAATCCAGAGAAGAAAGATTATTTAAAACCTGCAAAAAAAGAATGTAAATATCAATTATCCATTGTGGCATTAATAGATGTGTTGATGGCAATGATCGAGATGATAAAAATATAAGGACCACTGATGTTGTCATAACATCTAAAAATACATATAAAAATTATTCTTTCCAACAAATCATTGATAACTCTAAGTTAAAAAAAAACTACATTTTTTTAAAATTTTCAATGGAAGGTGCAGTAGAGTGTGGACAATACATTGAGATCCATCAATACATACCTTGGGGAAATGGACAACCTGGCAAGACAGCAAGTGGCAACCATCAAATAATCAATGCAGGTTCATCTCTGTGCAGACTGCACAGTGCAGTGGAGTGTGGACTTATCTTCATAATAGTTAATACCGTATGGTACTTATCTTCATCAGCCTTTTCTTTTCAATGGAATACGCAATATATAATAGCCATTCAAGATTCAACTGCTAGAAACCCTGTCACAGAAAAAAAAAGAACTAGTGAATTCTCCTTTTATTACACGCGCAAACAAAGAAACCCTGTCACAGAAAAACCAGAGTCCAGAAGAACGCAAAACAAGAGAAGAAAAACATGAGGACATGTACAGCTTGGGGCAGTCTAGAGTCTGGACGGCAGACGTCCGATGCCAGTGGGAAGCAGTCGGCTGGCCACGGGCAGCCTGGCGCACCCTGGCTGGTGCAACGGTCGGACTCGGGACTCCTGTCTCCGTCTCGTGCTTGGTGCTCGGTGCTCTGGTGGAAGAGGATGACTGGATGAGAGGATGAGAGGAGAGGGTTGAGGGCGGCGCCGATTCTAAGCTTTTGGGTAGAAGAGAAGAGAAGACGAAGAGGTTCGCGTGGGGGAGGGAAGGAGAAAACGTGTTTTCAACTTTTGATGGAGGCAATTTACAAACTCATATACATGGTATAAGAAAATTTTTCTTAAGTCCAGTGGAAAATTTGCCTCCACTGGCCCCCACTTGTATCCGCCCTTGGTGGACTGTGTGTAAGCAATTGACCAAGTGGGTCTTGCGTCAACATTGATTGCGTGGGACAAGTGCAAGCAATGATGGCAATGGGTTGCACGTAGGGTGACCAAGGTACTCAAGTAGCGTATGGTCGTGATCAAGTGCTGCAAGATGGTGACATTGCCCAGATGCGTGCACAGGTCAACAAGCAACCGTTACAATCAAGCACATTGATGGAAGCTAAGCATGTAGGCTTTAAGTGGAGTTAAAGTCAAAAAAATCAAGAGACTTGATGGCATGCGAGTAATAGAACTTCAATGTGCATTAGTGTGTGTGAGTAAAGGAACTTCAATATACTTAAAGTACGTGTGAGTGGAGCCTAAACAACTCGAATAATTAGTAGATTTGGTGTACAAGCACCTCAAAGTTATGATTTTCTTTTCCAAAAAAAGAAAAAGGCTACAATGACATACTTTCACAACTTCATATATTTTGCAAACATGATTTTGCATGACCTCTAGAAAAATTTCCAACCATAACATCCATCACCCTAGAGTAATTTACTTTAGTTATTTTTTGAGATTTAACATGTCTTTGCTCCATTTACAAATAAGAATCATGTTTAAAATATCGACTTTCAGAGAATCTTGTTAACGAAAAGTACAAACGCAATGAACTTCAATCCACCGGATGCACCTAAATGATCAACAACGTTTATCATACTGTAATGCTTTTTAATTTTAGATTTACACTTACATATTATTTCATCCCTGACCGTCGTGCACTTTATGTTTCAAGATCAGCATTGTGCTACACTCGGCAGCCAAAGACGACAACAAATGATCAACATCTATTCAAATGGAAAATAAAACCTCATCGTATATTTACCCAAAATCCTTAAGTAAATTTCCCAAAAAGTCCATATAAAATGACAGTGAGCTATTGAGATAATATTCTGGTACGAATATAAAGATTGTAAACCATGGATGGATGAAGCACAGCACACCATCTATGAGGACATGCAACACTTGGACACTGTTCCGGTAGAGCTAGATGATTCCTGGCCCGGGACTACAATTTTAGTTCCCTTAAGGAGTGTTGAGTTCCCACCAGATTCAGGCTCATCATTAGCAACAAGGGCTTTCTTGCTAAGTATCCGGTAGATCTCAGTCAGGACACTTATGAAGGCTCTGTCAACGTTGGTGGCCTCCAGAGCAGAGGTCTCCATGAAGTAGAGATTCTCCCGCTCCGCAAACTCCTTAGCATCTTCTGTGGGGACAGCACGAAGAGACCCAAGGTCGGACTTGTTGCCAACGAGCATGATCACAATGTTCTTATCAGCATGGCCCCGAAGCTCATCCAACCACCTCACCACATGATCAAACGATGGGCGCTTGGTTATGTCATAAACTAGCATGGCTCCAACAGCTCCTCTATAGTATGCACTTGTCACTGCACGATACCTGGGATCACCACACAATTGATTGTTCAGAATTAGTTATTTTTGTCACTGATTGTTCTAAAAGATACCAACACCTAAGTTAAATTGCTTCCAATTCTGTCCACCTAATAAAAAATTCAACCCTGGATACTGCAGCATGATCTTACCAAGGCTTTCGTCTCTTACTGTGGACAATTTATTTTTCTTAAAGATAGTACAATAAAAGTAAGAAAACTGTAAATTGTATAATACTAGAAAAACTCCAAAAAGTCCTCATTATTCTGAGATTTTGATTTACTCTTTAACCAGTATTATTTGATTTCACACTAGATTATACACTTTAGCACTTCATTTACATTTGATTGATTTCATTGTTCATATAAAAGCTATACGCTACATTTGAATCATCTATATAAATGGCCCTACAATCATTCTAAATCAAATAACTACTAGAAACCCTAGGTCATTTTGTGATGATAAAAACTTATATCTCAATCTATCTTTAAAAATACTGCTCAAACCTTTTAGCATATTATTATAAAATTGGGAAACTAATATATTCATAGTACAATAATTTAATTTTGTGCAATACATCCAAAGAAAGGAAGAAGATTTTAAGGACTGCTAGGACAAATATACAACGATTGCACTAAATGTACAATAAAAAATTTACAGGAAATAACACTCCAGGTCTTCAGAGTGCATACTCTCTGTCACCATTGTTGCAAGATTTTGTTATAATTCAGTTTTTTTAAATAACAGATGTTGCAATCGAAACTGAGCATCATTAAACTTACACACCATATCAGTATAGAAGCTTCTCATTGCAGGAACATTTCAACCCAAGAACCCACAAGTATTGCAAGCAATGTAATGCATCAAAAGGTTCCATTGAACACTCAACCAGGAGCTTTTGAAAGAAATTATAGCTCCAAATCATTGTTTCCATTTTTCTCTATTGTCTTCATAAATCAATGTCAAATTAAAATATTGAATATTCATTTTTCAGATAATTTTAAAAAATTCAATTCATTTCACTTGTCTGTCGCTACCTCAGTTAATAATGTCCTTTGAGGAGAATTTTATCTCTAAAACTTGAAATTTTAAGTCTTTTAGACTTATATTTTAGATGAGTTTTATCTAGAATCTAAGTCTTAAAGAGTTACAGCTTCAAGTTTTAGTGATAACATTCACTTCAAACTCAATAAAAAAATGCCCAAGTGGCTTAAAAATTCCAAATTTTAGACTTACAACTCATCCAATATCTAAGTCTAAATGACTAAATAATTTATAACTTGTAATGATAAAATTCACTTCAAACTCATTGAAAATCAAACCCAAGTGCCTTAAAGTAACAGAAGAAGAACATCAGTTAATGCTCATGTTAGATTACCTAAGACCTTGAAAAATTACGATTATCCACCATTTCACAAAGACTGTTCCACCACGATAAGTGCTGTACTGGGTGAATAGGCTCTTTTTATTTATTTTAGCTCACATCCCAAAGTTAATTCTGTTTTAAAGTAAGCTACAACATAAACACCAACACATTCTACGAGAAACTTGAGTTTGAATATAATTTTAATTTTTTAAGCACCACAATTTGAGAGCTGCCAATTATTCTTCTACTTCACTTTAACATAACCTACTTGTAGAGAAAATTGATCTAATTGCAACAAAACAAATCAAAGAGGACAACGCATATATATATATATATATCCACAAGATCCATTAACCCATCTAAATACTATTTAATAAAAATAATTAACTCTAATACTTCCCTTCAAGCTAGAATATATATATCTATCATACTTAGCTTGCCACATAATACTAAAAAGCATTAAGATCCTAAGGCTTTGGTGAAAATATTTGCAATATAATCCTCACTTCACGTTAATGGTGTACGGATCTTTTCATTTATCCTCCTGAACAAAGTGACAATCAATTTCCGCATGCTTTGTGCGCTAATGAAACATTAGGTTACTTGTTATCTTAATGACTGCTTGATTATCACAGAACATAGTCATGAGTTCATTGTATGGAATACTAAAATTCCTAAGTAATATGCACCATAGTCCTGTATTCAACTTCAACACTACATCGTGACATCATATTTTGTAACTTATTCCTTCAAGATACAAGAATATCTCCAACAAAAATACAGTAAGTTAGTAGTAGAACATCGATCAGAACCACTATAACCAACATCAAAATAGGTAACAATAGCTAAGTAACCATGATTGCGATATATCATTCCTTTGCCACAAGAATACAAAGCACAGTTTCCCAGTGACAAGATTTGGGATTCTCCATAAACTAATTGACCATACAAACAACAAAGGTAATGACTATAAGATAATCAATTTTCCACCCATACGTTTGTACCTTTTTTATCAGCAAAATCCTCTACATTATTTATCCATAACAATGATTTAAGATCTAGATCAATGGAATGGTAACAGGTCTAGCACCTAATATTTCTATTTCTTGTAATAAATTCATAACATACTTTCTTTGTAACAGAACAAAGAAAGTACAAGTCTAGTAAATACAAAGTGATCTGCATGGTTCTTCATAAAGCCAATTAATGTCATTGCTTGTCTGAATTTTTCAAACACAAGCACTTTATTTAAGCTCATGAATAACTTTCCTTAATTTGCATATTTTTTCAGCCTCCCAGTAAGCAACTTACCCTGTAGATTGCTCTGAAAACACAGCCTCAAGTAAATCTCTATACAAAAAAACATTCTTGACATCTAATTGAAAATTTGACCAAGATTTAATAATTGCAACTGAAACAAGAATTCAAATAGAACTTGTTGGAATAGTCCTACAATGGAAAAAGTAAAGACAAGACTTGTGATTATATACAAATAGACCCCTTCACTTATTACCAATTGATTTTAAATTAGATGTCGATATTTCAACATGGTATCAAAGCCAAAAAGTGACCCAAACAGACCTAAATTCACACACATCCACTATGTCCAAAAGAAACACTTGTTAAACTTAAAAATGGTCACAAATGAGAGAGAATGTTGGAATGATCCCACATTAAAAAAAGTAAAAGACTAATGATTTTATATAGATGGACTCTTCCCACTCATTGTCAATTGATTTTGAGTTGAATGTCCATATTTCAATAAAATCAATGCAAACAATAAGAGAAAAAGTTTCGAAGAAGTCTACACTATGCATCTGTGTAAATCCTTTGGCTACAAGATAAGCATCGAACTTGTCAACTATCCCATCTAGCTCATATTTAACTATAAATATTTATCGACAAGCAACAATATCTACACTTGCAGGAGGGTCCACCAACTCCCATGTCCCTCTAGATGTAAGAGCAACATTTCTTCATCCATTACACGACACCCAGTAGGATTTGTATTAGCCTCTTCATACATCCTAAGTATAGACAAAGAAAGAGCGAACTAGTGAAGGAAAAAGGAAAAAGTATCAAAAACAAATATGGTTGTAGATAGGATATTGTGTGCAAGAACCAATACCTTTTTGGATAGTAATAAAAGAAACTTTAAAACCTCCATCAAATGTCTGAGGTGATAAATCAAATGAGACTAGTAGTTGATGACTACATTTGAAGAAAACCTGCAAAGGAACATGAGGAACAACTGTGTCCTAGAAGCAACAAGTGCACCTGGAACAATTAATACACTAAGAACAACCGATGCACCAGGAACAGGACGTATGATAAGAGGAATAACAAAAATATGTGACGTAAGATTACTATTTTCAAAAGAGAAATAAGACGTATCCTTAAAAAAGATCACATCAACACTCACATATTGTTTATGTGTGATATGATCATAACAACGATAACCTATTCAAAGACAAGAACACCCTAAAAATATACACTTTATTGCACAATAAGATAATTTATCCAAGTCTATTCTCAAAACAAGTACAAAAGAAGTATAACAAAAGAATACAAGAAGTGATGTGAAACAAGACAATATCATAAGACAAGCAATTAATACGAATATGATTGTTAATAACAAAAGAAGGCATCCTATTAATAAGATAATAAGAAATAAGAACAATATCACCCCAATAATGTTTAGGAACATATGCATGAAATATAAAAAATATGATGTAATTTTTTCTTCGCCACATTATTTTGTTGAAAGGTATAAAGATACAATGTTTAATGTATATTGCCATCAAAAGGAAAAAATTGTAAATTCTTTAGACATAAATTCTAAAACATTATCAGTATGAAAATAACAAACACAAGGAGAAATTTGACATTTTATTTCATTATAAAATTTTTGAAGTACAGAAAGAACTTGAGATCTATCCTTAAGAAGATAGATTCAAGTCGTTCTAGAATAATCATTCATAAATATAATGAAATAACGAAAATCAAACACAAACTAAAATCAACATGACCCCAAGCATCAATACAAGCTAACTCAAATGATGGAAAACATCGTTTCTTAACTTTAGAAGGGAAAAACGACCTAAGATGGTGGATAACCTAAACGAATGTGTCATTAAAGAGCTAACAGATATGATCTTCTTAAGCTTTTCAATAAACGAATAACCCAAAAAAGGTGCCATTGAAGAGGAGACACTTGTGATGACAATGCAAGAATAGTAGAAGACGGGACATCTAAGTAATCCATTCCACCAACCTCCTATACCCCATCAATCCTCTTCATCATCTAGAGATCCTCAAATACGCAATGAGTAGGAAAAGAAAGGTTACACAATAATTAAGATCTTCAGTGATTTTACTGATACATAATAAATTAACTGAAAAGTTAAGAATAAAAAGAACAAATTCCAAAGGAAAGATGGAAGAGTGAATCATCTTTGTACTATAGAAAGGGAAACTAGAACCATTTGCAACAATTATAGGTGAATGAGCAGAAGAAGTATCAAGAGAGGAAAACAAAGATTGATTACTTGTCATATGGAAAAACGCACCAAATCTATTAACCATGATTGAAGGCCATGTTGACAGTAGTACATGGAGCCTGTGCGGTAGTAGCCATAGGAGATGGTGTACTAGTGGTAGAGGTAGATAACTAAAGTTTTTTAAATTCCACACATGTCAAAGTAACCACATATGTAAAGTCCTATGTAGAATATGATGTGGCATTGTTTGCAGCATTGGTTGGCTTACCATGCTTAATCCAACAACAATCAATGGTATGACCCATACAACAACAAACCATGCATGTAAACCATCCACCATGTCTACCATGTTTACCACCACATCCATAGAAGGATTGTGACCAGAAAGGATATTTTGGACCATTCAACTTGACACTAGTCATAGCTAACGTACAAAGATCAGGAGTAACCTAAGATAATGCCATCAAACCCAACAAACTATGAGTAGATCTCGAATATAATCACAACCCCAATAAACAAATCATTAAACTTAGTAGACGCCTACCATATACAAACAAAAATCAACATAATGCTAGGGTTTCATAATCAAAGTCAATAGACACCTACCATATACAAACAGAAATCAACATAATGCTAGGGTTACTACAAAACCCTAGCTAACCGATGAAACAACAATGAGAGGAAAACCTGGAGAAGTAGAAAACCATCACTGTAGCACACATCGGTGTCTACTAACGACGACTCTGGTGATGGTTGGCGACGATGGCTAATACAAAAAAAAAATTCTAAGGCATAAAACCTATTGCTATGGTACCATGTAGAGAAAAATAATATAATTGCATAAACAAAAATCAAAGACTACAAAACATATATATATTCTACATAGGATATATTAATCCAAAAGATCTTTTGACCGATCTAACTAATAACTAATATAAATAATTAACTCTAACACTATTAATAAATGACTTTAAATGCATATTCTCCATTTAGGTACTCCGTCATCTATGTGCACATATTCGATGCTTACACCATCATTTTTAACTTAATCTCCATTCTCCAAATATCAAAAGCCATAAAATACATGTCTTACATTCAGATTAGAAAGTACTTGGAAACCTTCTCTTGCCACCATCTCATATAATCATTGATCTTTTATGATTTGGGATATCTACTTCCTTGTTTGTCCCTAAATTAAGCATATCATTGGATGCTGATATTAAAGGCCAGCTCATATATACCAGAACCGTCTTTGTTAGCCAAAATAGAAAGTTGTTGAAGTTGGGCAGAAGTATTGGACAGATACGTCTCTTCCACTCCACTTCCGAGAATATATGGCAGTACTTGTTTTGATAAAATTAACCTCATAGAGTTGATTGATATAATAAAAAAGGTAAATCTCGTAGAACAACTATAATCCATTTTTAACTAACAAATCTCATGTATGTAAAGGCTCAATATATCAACTCAATTTAATACTCAGACAAAAGCTAATGAGAATCAAACCAGCAAATTTACAAAGCCAGAGTAATCTCCTATGCATTCAAGAAAAAAGAAAGCCTTGTCACTTACTCTACCATCATTGTGGTGTATCATACAATGCAAGTTTCTTTTAACATGTTAGTCTTATGAATTGAAAAGGAAGGAAAAAGAGGTGTTAACAATTACTAATGTACATCAATGGAAAAAATAATAGAGTGTGGACAATAGCATGAAGGACCATACATAGCAGAAACATTTTTAAGTGATGCTTGGAATACAATTCAATGTATACCTCCCCTTTTCCTTTTCTATACATGCTGTACTAGAAAGGAATAAATGTAGTCTCTTCAATTCTTCCTCTGTTTTATTCACTCCTCAAAACTTTCCTTGCAGCATCAATGGTTTGTGCTAATACTACTTCCTCTCTGTGGTTAGTCACAATGAGGCACCACCATGACAGAAAAGCGTCGAACATCATTATGGGGACCAACGTAAATCAGTCCATCAACTACAAGAAAAACCTTGACCTAGTTGATTGATTTATGTGATTGTACAAGTCTTCTCCTCGCCATATTTTCAATGATCATCCACTTCACGTATTTATTGTGGTTCTGTTTGTTTCCGCCTAATGCAGTCATCTTCCTACATAACTCCTTGTGGTTTGAAGTTTTCTCTATGATGTGATCTTCATCCCCAACTTATCTCTCCTCTACATTACTCTGTATCTCTTAAGAAGTAAACTCACCATAGTCCCCATTTCATACATGCAATTGCCCTCTACCCGTCTCTCCCCTCATTCTCTTTGAAAAGTTTTTCATATGTTTTACAATACCATCTCCCTATAGGTTATAAAATCCAGAATGTTCTTGTTAAAATTTCGAGCAAGGCTGTGTTCCCTCCAAGCATTCAAGACCGCTTGTGATCTCCTCTTTAGTGTGAAGAACAAACTAAAGCAGAAGGTGATCATCTCCAAGACAAATTAAAGCAATCTTAGATGACCTATGGAAGGAAACAATGAGCTTGTTTGAAAAATTATCGAGAACTTAACAAATAGTTAACCAACAGGAAGACCGTGAGAATGAAGCAATGAAACACCAAAAAAAAAAAGCTGGAAAAGCTCTCAGAAAATCACTACATCCGCGAAAAATTCGGAGAAGACAATGAGGGCAGATACCATATGTAGGGTGAACGATCACAAGTAGTATTTGTTATGATCCATCATTTAATAAGAGACAACAAGAAAACCAGAACCAGACATGTACTGTGTCATCATCATTATCAAAGTAAAAAGGAAAAGAAAATAAGGAGGTACCTCTCCTGACCGGCGGTGTCCCAAATCTGGGCCTTGACGGTCCTGTGGTCGATGAGAAGCGTCCTAGTCTGGAACTCGACCCCGATGGTGGCCTTGGAGTCCAAGCTGAACTCGTTCCTGGCGAACCTCGCGAGGAGCTGCGACTTCCCCACCGCGGAATCCCCGATCAGCACCACCTTGAACACGTAGTCGATCTTCTGGGTGAACTCTCCCCCGTACCTACCGCCCGAAGCCATGGATCGTGCGATCTATCCTATCCACCATGCGAGAACCGGAGCATCTCTTTCTTCAAAATTGCATTCCTTCGCTTACGTCAACTCCCGCCCCACGCCCTCCCCCGCATCCAGTTTCCGAAGAATAATAAAGGTTAATTTGTCACCCCGTAAAAAAAATGAGAGTTAATTACTACACTGTACAATTACTGATTTTCATTCTAATATCTTATATCTCAAAATATATCACTTTGATATCTTAGACTCTGAATTTTATTTTAGATGATACAGGTGACACTAACGATATTCTTTCCCTTCTTTCTCTTCTACCTTCCGTGGATTCATGCCATAGGGACGTCTATAGGGGTGTCTGAGCTTGAGTGTAGACATGGAAAACGGGCCGGGTCGGCCCAACCCGGGCCCGCAAAACCCGGCCGCTGGCCAGGCCCGGCCCGGCCCGCCGTGGGCCGCGGGC
>JAMKQA010205935.1:0-10131 GCA_024699735.1 Posidonia australis
AAAAAAAAAAAGACATAAGATAAGGCTAGAAGGCACGAGCTTTAAAACAAAAAAAATTGGAGAATAACCTGGTTGGACGGCACTTGCGCTTTCTCCTCAGTACTCACACATGCCATAGATTTTAAAACAAAAAAAAGTGATGATAGAGGAATGATTGGACGAACCTAGTTGGAGACTAGAGCACACAACAAGGACAGATCGACAGAGATAAGGGTGGACGGTGTAGGAGAAGCTTGATGGCGAAGGCGGACGGCGTTGGACGGCGAAGGCGGATGGCGTAGTACGGCAGGAGAAGCTTGACGATGAAGGCAGACGGTGTTGGACTGTGGATGGCAGGAATGGACGACCACTGGAGAGGCTTGACTAGAGGAGGAGAGGAGATGGGAGAATTGGAGAAGATGCAGGTGATTGAAGGAAGTTAGTGGCTTTTAAAGGTATGTCGTTTGTGTCGACTTGTGGCGAAGGTGTGTCGGCTGACACATGAAGTTTAACGTTAAAAAAAACAAAATATCCACTGACGCTATCGACATCCACCGTAATATCGATCGACATGAGGTAAGTCACAACGTACCCTTAAATGTCGTTTTTCTCCCTTCATCCATCGATACGTGTTGGTGATATTTCGCCGACACGGATCGTAATTTGATTCTATGCTCCCTACAGGATCAATTGAAGGAAGTGATATTTGTGATGTTATGTCCTATTAATATTTGAGTCTTCCATGCCCGACGATAGTCCAACCTATCATTTGTATCCGATGTCTCGATTCTGAACGAACCAACTGCTGAGAATCACAGTCCGCCCTTCCTTATGTTTTCTCTTTCTCATCAAAACATTGTACTTCTCCTAGTGAAACAGTGGAAGAAATTTGCGTTGCAGGGTGTCCACTGACTCCATGCTCTTTTCCTAATCTATGCATGCTGCAACCATCTCGAGCTCGTCCAGCATGGATCTTCCTAGTGTGGACCCCAACATTCCAAGAAAAGGGAGATTACAAAACCGGATTGGAAGTGACCATGACACCCTTAGATGCCAAAGAAAGGAATGGACCAATTGGTGGCAGCCCACCTTCCACTGAAATCCATATGCTTGTTGCTCGGGGAGGAAGAAGTACCAGAGACCTTCTTCTACTTGTGGTATTATAGCCGAGCCCAATAGTTAGAGAGAAAGGGAAGCATAGCCATGCATCACTGGCTGACACTAGGCAGCATGAACCCATCATGCAGTGCCCTCTTACAGTTGGGTGGAGAAGCCACCCCGATCTGGATCCTCCAATGTACCTGAGACTATGGCTAACTCATTAGGGTGCACCGATTTGGGCTCATGGTTCAACCCATTTGCCTTGAATTGAAGGGAGTCTCACTATTTGAAGCGACTGGGTCAACTTAGCATCTGACTGGTTGTCTTCTTCCTCACTACTCCCTAAGTGTTCACATTCTTCTTCTTTCATCTCCATCCACCAGTCTTCTGCCACTGACAGCCCAAGCCAAGGACTTATATGGTTCAATGGTGTTAACCTTTAGATTTGTGCCACAAAAATTGTCTTCTTCCCTCATTCAGTAAACTATGTGTCTCCATAGGAGGAACCCACCACTGCCATTGATAACCCATATGACCTCTCCCCCATCTTAACAACACACTTTGAAGGGTCAGTCCTTGCTTCAACCAACACAAGCTCCAATTGAATATCATCAGCATCGTGTCACCCTACTGCGATTCCTTTGAGTACACCACATGTTTCACCACACCTGCAATCATTTCCTTGCTACAAGCATGTAATGGAAGCCCAAATGTAGCCACCCAGCCTGACAGTACTGCCACCACTTCAGTTTTTCTATTGCATTGGGAGAATTGGACAATAACACCACTGACCACATCTTCCTCTATTCCTCCAATATAGTTTCATCCATAGCTTGCTTGTCATCCATTAGGATGATCGCCTGCACGTCTCCAATCCTTAAGAGCTTGTAATCTCCCCATTATCGATGAGAGAAGTTATTTTTGATCTTCTCCCAATCCTTGTCAAGCTCCCACTCTACCATTGCAGCCAGTTCCAGTTCCTTGGTCATCTAATTCTTTTGCAGCGGTAACTTGAATATCATCAGCGTCGTGTCACCCTACTACAATTCCTTTGAATACACCACATGTTTCACCACACCTGCAATCATTTCCTTGCTACAAGCATGTAATGGAAGCCCAAATGTAGCCACCCAGCATGACAGTACTGCCACCACTTCAGTTTTTCTATTGCATTGGGAGAATTGGACAATAACACCACTGACCACATCTTCCTCTATTCCTCCAATATAGTTTCATCCATAGCTTGCTTGTCATCCATTTGGATGATCGCCTGCTCGTCTCCAATCCTTAAGAGCTTGTAATCTCCCCATTATCGATGAGAAAGGTTATTTTTGATCTTCTCCCAATCCTTGTCAAGCTCCCACTCTACCATTGCAACCAGTTCCAGTTCCTTGGTCATCTAATTCTTTTGCAGTGGTATCTTGATCAGAGTTGTGTTTGAATCAACTTCTGGTGTTGTCTTCATTGGTGCTATTTTGGACAGCACAAATGATGAGAAACAATGCTCCTCTGTACCACCTCAGCGAAATTAAACTCCTTGGTAACCAGTTGGCTGGCCACAGGTGGTTTTCCTATCATCCTCTTCGGAGTTTTCTTTTCCTAGCAACTTTCATTCTCTCTGCCCTACACCTTTACAATGTCTACACACCCATGGATTTCTACATTCTGACTGCACATGTTCCTTATCAAAACATTTGACACCTTATCACATTCTTCCTTTGCCTTATCATCTCCTTGCCCATCAATCTCTTAACCCGAGCCAGACCACTATCCAGTGGAATGGCTTTAGTGCCAGAAGGCTCTCCTGAGCCCTGGCTTTTCCTCCTCCAGAGCCACCATTACCAGTTTGTAGTGTCTCCTTCCCCTTCCTATCTGACCCTCTCGCCTCTCACCATCTCTCTCCACTAACTAAATAGTAAAAATTGTATTGTAGTTAAATATATTTTTTAAATATTGCAACATGCAATAGTCAAATTTGAAATGCACTTGATCAAGTCTCAATTTATTGTCCCAAATGAGAACGATGTTAATGAAACAAGAGATGAGATTGATGTTAATGAAAAAAGAGACTTTTCATTTCAGATCTGCTGGAACGGTTTGGAACCATAACAGCATGTTTCGCTCTCCAGCAATAGGCACCTTCCCTAGTGCAGTGTATAGTTGCCACTGTGCCGGGGGGTGGGGTGGTGGTGTGGTGTTGCCATTCAGACACGGTGGCTGCAGCATGTTATGGATTCCACTTCGTAATAGCAGATCCTCTGTGTAGACTTTTATAGCTGTACCCTGAAATTTCAACATAGATGTAAAAAGATATTTTAAATCCTTGTTTGGAATACTTGGACAGTTGGACTAGTCATACTGTGAGATATAGAAATCTTTTTATTGGACATATGGAGTATTTTTTTTAAAACTATTTTGGGATTTTTTTTACTTCCAATATAATTAGATTTTTTATTTCATGTTGAATTCAGATCGGGTTAATTCCTAGTTTATATGTAATATCTTAAGTAAATTTAGATTAATCTAAATACATATGGATAATCACATAAAAAGCCCATTCGTGTTTTAAAAGAACTACAGTAATGTCCAAGATGTATCCTTGCTGTATCCTAATTAAAGAACTATCAGAAGTAAGTTGACACTGCATGAACTGTTGTTGATGGTGTTGGAGACATGTCGTGCATGTGTCCATGTCCATTAGACACAGACATAACTTACATTGAGAAGTGACCGTGCTTCTTAGGTCCTCACTCTGCATCTTAGACTCACACTTCTCTCTCTTTCTCTCTCTCTTTGTATTTTCCATCATTTTCATAGGTCCCTAAGTGACACCATGCCACCATCAAATCATTTATGTTGCTTGAGAACACTGACCATGGCGGACTGTAACAGCCACCACCTGCATCCAATCACTGGTTTTCTCTCTCTTGTTCTTTTCATCTTGTTCTATGTCTTTTCCTTTGGCAAAGAGGACGATGAGAAAGACGAGGAAGAGAAGGAATCTCTTAGTACAGTAGATTGTCGGTGCTTGAGGAAAAACTTTGAGAGCTTTATGCAAACGGCATATGGTATAGATTAACAATTGAGAGTCGACAGGGCTATCAATCTTACAAGTATACTCACATGCTAGCTTGCTTCCTACAACTTCATGAGCACCATAGCCTGATTAGTTTTTTCTTTTCTCTTTCCCTTTCTTTTTTCTGAATGATGCCCTCTTTTCCTTTGTGACTTCCACTTTAAAAAGTTGTGGCAAGCTGCTGATCCCACAAAGGTCATTGAAAGCTTTAACAAAATTCTCTCTTTGCAAGGCAGGATGTCGTGGCAGGTGGTGAAGTAGGGTAAGGAGTTGAGCAAGGCAACATAGAGCATGGGTTATAAAGGGAGGGTTCTGCTGTTGTTGGTTTTACATTGACTTCTCTTGAGAGAAATGGATCATAGTGTTATAATTCAGGTAGAAAAAAATTAGCAGGTAGGACAATAGAATAGTTTGTGTGGACTCCATATAGGCATATCTAGAATACGAGATAAAAAATCAACGGATTGTTTTACCAAACTTACATAATTGGCCCAATGGGATATTTGTAATAAGCTCTCAGATTTCTATGTTGTCAACATAATTTTATCATCCAAAATGTAAGGGTTTTAAGTGAACTGACTAATTTTTCAAGGGATCATAAGTAAAATATCCAGACCTCATTGATATTCGATTAAATATGTTTATATATGACTATTTTTGTGATGCTGAGTTGCTGAAAATTGCAGTTGTTATTTTGACAGGCAAACAAAAATCCACAACATTGGAGCTACACTTGTTGGAATTGATAAATTTGGAAACCAGTACTATGAGAAACTTGAAAATACTCAATATGGTTGGTTTACCTCTTTCCTTAAATATTACCTCCAATTTCAAACACACAATTTTCATGCTTGATTTAAATGGTTTGTAAAAGTTCTATGCTTTGCTATTCTTATCACTAGTTTGTACATCTGTATTATATCAGACTCACGTCTATAAACAGCTGCTTCCACTTTTATGATTCATTACTGACATATTATGATTGTCTGAGTTCTCTTGTTTTTGGGCAGAGAATTCTATTATTTCTGATTCCAATCTTATATATTAGTAAAAGTTGAGTTTTTTTTAATGTTTGACATAAATTTGCTTGAGAAAAGCAGCTAAGTAGTTAAATTTTGTTTTCTAAATGCTGTAAATGAGCAAAGAAGTCTTTTCTGAAGCATTTGAAATTGAAATGGTTGGCATTAGGATCTTTGATCATTTTTCCCTGGTAAATATATTCAATAGTGTTTTTAAATGCTTGCTGCAAAATTTATGGAAATGAGTGGCTCTAGTTGGCATAAGATCTACTCTAAGGTAGCATTTGGTACGTGGGAATGGAGATCGGAATGGAACCAAATGGAATAAAAAATGTAGATAAGAAGAATCTTGTTATTTGGTACAAAAATAACTTTAGAATAGTCATTCCCTTGGGAATTAAATTCCCATTGAATATGAGAATTTCATTACTTCCTATGAGGCAAAGAATTTGATTCCTATTCTAATGGAATCAACAAAAATAAAAAAACCCGATGAGCACCTCTCTCCCAAGTCCATCCTAGTAGTCGTTCTTCATTTGTGTAGCACTCGTTGCCGTTCCTCTGCACAACACCCGCCACCACTACTTCTTTGTCATCCTTCCTTGGTGGTGGTGCTGCTTTTTACAAGTTTAAGCAGCACTTGTTGTTGCTCCTTCAAGCAGTACCCATTGTCGCTGCTTCTTCTTCCTTTCTGGGTGCTGTTGTTGCTCTTTATAAGTTCAAGCAGCACCCACTGCCACCCTTCCTTTGGTTGCTCTTTGCAAGTCCACTACAAAACCTAAATCAACAAAATTCAAATCCTAGCCTCTACCTTCACCACCACTGTAGCCATCCTTCCTATTTTATCAAAATCCAAGACCAATACCCAAGTCCCAACCCTCCTTGCCCTCATTTTCTACCACTCCTCTCGACAAGTCGTTGAAATCATCTTTACCTCCAGCGACTCCATCACTCACCTTCTCCAGTGAGATCAAGATGTTGTTCAAGATCCACAACCCACCACTAATGGTATTCCGCTTCGAAGAGTACTACGACCAAGTTTGCCTCTATGTTGGGCTCGGTTCCTCCCAATGTGCCACCAACAGGAGTGAGATGATGCGGTTTCGGGTGGCTATGAGATTCAGGGATCTGCGGAGAACCCACTTGCGATGTTGGGGTGATGATACCTCAAAAAAAAACTATGATTGTGATGATTTTTAGCATTTTCATGGATACCATTTAAATGTATGATGTTACTTTCATATGGTTTTGAAATAAAAATTTCTCTATAGACTTCTTTTTTTATTTTATTAATACTATGGTTGCATGAGTCACGATGCGATGATTTAATTTTGCAAGATAAATGAAGAAATACTTCATGAGGAGGTGAATAATGAGACTTGTATGATATATTAAAAAAAAAAGTTTGGTATTGTTGTGGTTTGTTACATTTTTTGTTGAAATACAAATGCATGAAAGTTTGGTAAAGAAACGAAAGAGGATTCGTGTGGATTCTACTTCTATGGTGGACTCTTGTTCTGGTTCTTTGGATTGGGAGAAGAACAGGGAAGTTGTGGTGGAGGATTCTGAGAAGACGATGATGGTGAAGAATAGGTGGTGTTGGAGGATTGTGACAAAAATTTGTTCTTTTGTATGAATAAACATGAATTTATCCTTTGTTCAAATTGATAGGATATTTTTGTTAACATGTAGATGTTAATATATAAATTTTGTATTTTTATTTCGATTCTATTCTTATGTACCAAACAGTGAAAAGTTGTCTACTAATTCCATTATGTATTTTGATTACATATCAAACATAAGAATGGAATACAACTATTCTATATTCTATTTTTGTCTATTTTCATTTCAATGTATCAAACACAATATAATTACCTTGAAAATTTTAGCTATTCAATCTGTAAGAAGTAATTTCTCCAGGAGCAGTTCCACAATTTACCATCTTTAGTTGGCACTTAGTTTGCTTGGACCCTATGGAATGGATTCAGATGGTTGAAACTTCTTTAATTTGCATATTGTTTTACAGGGAGGCATAGATGGGTAGAGTATGCTGAAAAGGGAAGGTATAATGCGTCTCAGGTGCCTCCTGAGTGGCATGGCTGGCTTCATCATATCACTGATCATACAGGGCATGAAGTATGTTCTCATTTTTGATCTTCTAAGGAAACTGTTTTTTTATTATATTATGGTTATGGCATGTTTACTAACACTTTTTACTATGCAAAAGAAGGCATGCATTTATTTTCAACAATTTGGAGATTCTGATAATCATAACATGTTCTTATTGTACGAATAATCTAATACCATTTGAATTTAATGTCCAAATGGTACACAGATCGTTTTGTGAGAACATATTTACAGATGGGAAACAAGCTCCACTAATGAAAATGGCTTAGTGAATTTTCTCTTGTTAACTGTTAGTGCATCTATTCAAAAGATTGCCTTTTTGGCTTTATAAACACCAAATTACAAAAATAAACTCTTTGTATGACTGCATCGAGATCAAGCATTTTTAACTTAGAAGAGTTACTTTGCTTACAAACACCAGATAATGGTTGCGTGGGAGAAAAAAGCACTTACCGTACTTGTGTAATGATACAAGTTGTTCCTTTTCAGTGCTACAGTAACGCGAGCAAGTAGAGCTAGTCATACGGAATAAGAAAATGTACTTGTGCAACTCTTGTAATGGTGGGATTGGCTGTGTAGGAAACCTAGAAGCAAGGGAACTCTAGTTCTCTGTAATGCAGTTCCCAGAGCAATTCGTTCCTTAGTAGTGAGTCCTATGAGTGCATTTTTTTATTATTTTAAATTGTATACATTATCAGAAATTATGATATTGATAATCAATTGTAGATTTAATTAACATAAATATTACAATTTTATTTAGAAAAAATTATTGATACATCAATGCCAAAATAAAAACCAAATATCTATTTAAACTCTTTCATAAAAGAATTAAGTTAAAAATTCTAATTAATAATTATAGATATTGTCATCAATAGATTTAATGATAAATATGTTTTACTTCAAAATTATGCATTATTAGAAAATAGAATACTAATTATTAAAAAAATATCAAATAAATTCTAACTAACATAATAATAATTAAAATAAATATGTTGATATATTGTCCATTATATTGATATGCTGATATGTTATGAGAATATAATCCCACTTCCTTGCTCCATGAAACGGAGCCACGTGTATTTTCAGGAAGCTATGAAGTCCAGTTCTCGGACTTCTTGGTAACCAATTGTAAGAAAATTAGTCCAGATTGCCAGTTGCCCTTTTCCAACTTCACTTCATGTGCATACATTTGCTTGCGACAGAATGTAGGAGAAATACACAATTTGTCCTAGAAATACGTGTAGGTGCAATTGCTATCTGATAACCCCACATGGTGGGATTAGGGTATAGTTGTTGAATTGCTAAATAATAATTTTCGTGCAGCTTTTGATGCTCAAACCTAAAAGATATGGAGTGGAGCACAAGGAGAACTACTCAGGTGAAGGTGATGAATACATCTATCACTCCAAGGGTCACACTCTCAACCCTGGGCAGAGAGACTGGACCAGATACCAGCCCTGGCAGCCCACCAAGAGCTAGATGCTAGCCTGTAATCTTTCAATTATCTTAATGAGAAACAAAGAGAGTAGAACTTTGTCATCTGTTATGTTCAGCAGTTCTCTTCAAATGCATGCTTTGTTATATTTGTGCTCCATCAAATTCTCTTACTGGCTGGATACTTTAGAAATAAATGCCATTTGTTTTCCTGGTTTTTTTAAATCTGTTTTCCTGTATCTAGTATCCAGTGAAGGTGCTTACGAGTTTGACATTCTCGAACCAATTTCAGTCCAAACCCAACTGCCTAGGATGTGGGCGTCTGTCAGCTTCAAACGTAGGCTGCTATTAAACTAGCCTTGCAACTCTATTCTTGTTTCTTTTATAATCCTTATGTAGAAGCTAGTTCCTAAAAGGTTGGCTATTAGTGTTTGTTGGAGGATAAGATGGACTGGTTGGTTGGTGAGGCAGTTGTTGGGATCAAAACGATGGAATTTGAGGGAAAGGTGAGAATAAATATGCAATTAGAGCAAGCCGAAGTAACTCAGGTGGGCTCTTATGGTGGTCTACGTACAAAAAGAAATTTGCTGCATGTTGCAGGTTTCATTGGATTCCCGAAAGGTGGCAGCTGGATTCGCAACGATGTTGGAGCCGCAGTTGCTGCTTATTTATGGTCAGTTTGTCAAATAATCAAATCTCTTATAAGGGATTAGTCCTATTCAAGTGTTGATGACAATGGCTATTAGTCTTATCCAATCTCTGATTCGACTTTTTATCGAGATTCTTGTCCAATCTCGGAGGAGCCATTGTCATCAACACTAAGGAGACACACACTGCACTTGCACCACCACTAGCATTGTCATCAACACAGGCACAAGCACTATCAGCTCACACTAGCATTGTCAATCAACCCATGTCGGTACACAACTCGGCAGGTGTTGGGACTTCAGGAATCCATTTCCTCTCTATCTCTGAGTCTATGACATCTATACTGGATCCTTCTGACCTGATCTATACTGGGGGTAGGTCCTTCCCTACTCATTTTATCATCTGATCTATGTCGGTTCTGAGTCAGTCGTCCACATGATACAAATGATCGCTAGGGCGGAGCGTACCGTCGCATCGCCAACCGCGCATTCTGTGCCATCCATTGGCCTCCTTATCTTGTCCCATCTCTTACTTAAAATCCTATCCAATCTCTGATCCGACCTTTTACCGAGATTCTTGTCCAATCTCTTGTTTAGAATCCTATCCAATCTCCTGTCCAACCTCTTACCTAGATCCCAATCCAATCTTCGGTCCAACCTCATACCTAGATTCTTGTCCAATCTCTTGTCCAGAATCCTATCCAATCCATTGTCCAATCTCTTTCCTAGAACCCCGTCCAATCTCCCA
>JAMKQA010205936.1:0-15674 GCA_024699735.1 Posidonia australis
CATATAGCAGAGTGCGGACTCAAAAACTCAACATTCAAATCAAAATCAGAGCAGCGTCCACGAGTCTGATGCTCTCTTGTTCCGCCACATGGTGTGACGCTGTGAGTAGGGTGCGAGCAGGAGCAACAACTTGCTGATGCAGCTCCATGGCTCCAACGGACTGTTGGCTGGGCCAAGCCATGTGGTGGATGGGAAGTAAATATCTTCTCCACTCCCTATCACATGGGTTCTTGTTCTATCAAGAGCATTGTCATTTGCCCTTCATTACAAATAGGTCCCCATTGAACAAACATAGAACAATAATAATAATATCAGAGGGAAAATGTGATGATCCAGATTTTTATGTGACATTTTCGACCAATTGTTTGATTTGAAGATCTGAGTCAGTCACATTTTCCTCCCATGTATTCGTAACACGGATTGCTATTGTGTAATGCTATCATGGTTTTCAAGCACATATTAGTGGCACGAAATGATTGTGTGGAAAATTCAGTATTCAGGATCCAAGACTTAAGTTGCGTTTAAATGAATCAGGTGTCACAGCTTGGATTTGGGTGCTATGATTTGGTGTTTTGTAGATGAGCTGGTGTAGGCCCTTGTGGAAGTCTTGAGGGTCCATTTTGGGTCATGGTGGTTTGTGGTGTGTCTTGGTGACTAATTTGTCCACTTGTGCGAGTCACTTGAACCGTAAGAAGTGACGTGGTTGTGTTTGGACACCCACGGCTTTACACAAGCGTAGCTTCCTCCACACGCCACATCTTCTCTCCTTTTTGTCAAGCATAGTGAGTGGAAGTGCAAAGAGGAATTTCAAAGTCTTCCTCATCTTCTTCTTCTCCATGCAGCAACCGTTAGGGAGAGGGGAGGGGTAAAGGTGGTGGATGTGTTGACATTGTCATCTTGTTGTCGTGCAGCAACCATTGTTGTGGTCGTTGTCGATAGAGGTACGTATATCATAGATTTACTATGTTAACACTTGAAAATGATTAGAATGTATTGTTCAGCTTGATTTTGTGGTATGGTAGAGCCTACATGATTTTATGGAATTTTTGAGGATTTATCAATGAATTTTCGGCTACTATGGCCCATATAAGGTCCTTTTCTTTGGATTTTTGCATCTTGAGCTACATGTATTGGATTTTTGTCCCAAATGGAAAATCATCTCAAGATCTTCATTTTGGTATATTATTTGTGATTTTTTGGATGCATGTAGAGGAACTAGTGTTGGTTTGAAATCTTGGGTGAATAGTAAAGGTGAATAGTGGCTGTGAGTTTTGGATGGTGATTTGTCGAATTACATTTAATGGATTTTGATGATTTTTGTTCCAAACTATAAAGCTCATCGAGATCTTCAGTTTAGTATATTGTTTGTAATTCTTGGTTGAACGATGGATTTTTAGTATCAAAAATTTAATTATGTTTAAACTGTAAGCTTCTGTGTGTAATGTGAAGCATTTTGGATAAATTGCATTTTAATCTTTCAAGTTTAAAATAATGCAATTTAGTCGTTATGTTTTATATTAAATTTTTATTTTAGTCCCTTGATTTTATGAAAATTACTTTTTAGTCCCTAACTTTTATATTTAAATTGCATTTCAATCCCTAAGTTTATCTTTTAATTTGAATTTTGGTCCTTGAGTTTTGTGGAAGCTACATTTTAGTCCCTGGCTTTTGTCTAAATTGCTTTTCAATTCCTAACTTTTATATTAAATGGTTTATTAGACTTTTATTCTTGTGTTGGATAGTTTTTAGTCCGTTAGTTTTATGTTAAATCATAAAACCATAGTGCACACAAGAATAAAAGTGGAGTTTTGTGAGTTTCGAATGGGGCACACCAACCTAGCACACGATCTAGGTGCACCAAGCTGGCACACCTTCCAGGTGCACTAGAGCTAGGCAGTGCAGCCAGCTTTGGTTAGTAATGAAGCCTATGATTGTTTACATGTTTGGTTTAGTGACGTTTATATGCCTAGTATGGGTAAATGTGTAAGACAAGGAAATGTTCTGAAAAAATAGAAATGATTCTTGTTTCCTTTGGGCTTGGGTGTTTTAAATGATTTTCATAGTTCTTAGAAGGATATGGGTGTTTTTGGAAAGTAGTTTTTCTAGGGCTCTGAAAAAGACATGAATGGTTTAAGCATTGGTTTCAAAGGATTTTGGAAAAGAAATATATGAATTTCGAGGGTGTTTCTCCATGCGGTATTTTATGGTGTTTTAGAGATTGATTTTCGAAATATTTTGAAAATTGTTTTTCAAAAAACTTTTGGAAAAAAATGCATAGTTTTGCTAAGGTTTTGGAAAGAGTTTTCCGTGGTTTTTTGTTTGTAGTGGACCAATTGACTGAGGGGTCGTGTTGATGGAACCAGAGGATGTTGGCCATGTTCCTAAGTTGTCGGTATAAACACCGCACATTGGTAGCCACTTGTTGGCGGATTTCTTTGGAAGAGTGCACTAGTGGCAATGAGGCATTTTCCCACATTAAGCCCATTTCACACCCCAAAACCAGCCCAAAGACCGTAAATCTAGTCCAACACCATAAACTAACCACAAAACACCAAGCCTAAGCCCATTTGATGCCTCAGCAATCAGGAAGTAAGCTTAGATGCTAGCTAGAAAGCCAGACTGCCCCAAAGGCATCTAACTAGTGTGTGTGGGCTGCATAGATTTGGGGAGTGGGTAGGTCATGCACGTTGATGCTGCGATTTCCGCTAGGTTACTTAATCTGTTAGCGGTTCGATTGGTCTTTTCACTTGATGGACCATCAATCTACCTCTTCTCATTGGATAGTATGGATCTAGGTGTGCTCCTTGAGTTCTCTAGACCATCGTACCCCTCTTCCTAACCTAAAACCCAATCAAACCCCACTTGATTTAATCCTAACCACTAACCTTAATCCACGTTTCTAATCCAACAATTCACACCACTTCTTCCCTTTATAAAACCACCTCTCCCACGTCCAAACCCTTCCTCTTGGATCTCTAGACTCTCAGGACTCCTATCTTTGTGCACCAGCCATCCCTTAGTAAACCACCACCACTAGCCACCATTTTCCTTGTCTTGGCCATCCAGTAAACACAACAATCTCTCTTGGCCTTGCATCAATTGTATTGCGCTGGAGCACATCGTAGTCTTCCAACACAGCCTCCCTTCTAGCAAAAGCATCCCACCACTATCCACAGGCCGTCGTTGACCACCCAACCACCTCCATTCCTGGCCAGAATCCACACCTACAATCCATCACCAAAAAACCCCACACCAGTCCCTACATTACCATACTAAACCTCTCCCCGACACCACCACAAGCTTCCACATCCACTTCCGTCACTGTGGAGCCTCTTCAGCCAAAGAAATGCCACCGTGAGCCGCCTGCTGGAGGACAACCCACCACCTCCATAGGTTCCTTTCTTTCCCTACTGAGTGTGTATGTCTTTTCCTTCATGTTTTTACTGCTTAGTCGTATCATCCTATGCATATCCCATCTAGTTTTATCAAGCCATATCAGTCATACATACTGCATCTCATCTTCATCGCCGGCGTCAGGTTTGATGGGCTCGAAAATGGTCGACGGCCTATGAGCTTCTTCACTTCCTATCTCGACACCTCATCACCTTCCTCTTCCTTCTTTCAGTCATCCTGAATAGACACTAGATGCTCCTTGCTGCCTAAATGGCTAGCCGAGCACGTGGTTGCTAGCACGATATGGTGAAGACGGAGGTAGGTGTGCATTGCATCCACTCTGCATCCATGCATCTCTCTTCACTCCCTCAGACCTCTGGAAGCACTGGAACCGCTCGTCAGAGCCTGTGGTTGGAGTTCACAGATGAGCTCGCCGGTGGAACCCAACCGACGGTTAGGTAGGTCGGGAGGATCATCTACTCTGCTGCGTCTTCATCCAAGCATCCAAGTATGTTCCCTTACCTTCCTTCATGCTTTCCATGAATCACGTAGCATCCATACTTCATTTACATTTTGATTTGGGGCGTTGACAAGCTTGCAATGTGTTCTACAATTTTACAGGTGCATCCCGATAGCGTGGGTAGGTAGCGTAGAAGCATCATGCATTTTGCCTAGATCAGAATAGATAGTTGGCTGAACTCCATTGCACCTTCTGATTTTTTTTCTAATCTATGTTTATGCATGATATCTTTTAATTCTCTGCGTCTGTATGTCTCCATCTGCAATGCATGGTTTTTTCCGTGTTTTCTAGCTTTCTACATCCATCTTTAGGGTGATGATGTTTACTATGTCGAGTTCTTTTGACTGACAGTCCAGAATTCACATAGCACGATGGAGCACTAGTTCGCATCGATTTTCACCCCATTCATCTCATTCGCATTAGCATGTCATGTAGCGTTCATCCATCCTAGACTTAGCAAGCATGTATTAGTATTGGTGACACACAAGCGAGTGATTAGCCAAGAAAGATTGATTTTTAGGGCATGTGGGAGTGACTAACATCTTCCCTATGCATAACAAAAGTCTTTATCCTTTCTCTAGCTCGCAATGACCTTTGCATCACTTTCCTTTGTCACGAAGCATTAATACACATTCATTTGCATTATTTCTCATGCATTTTTATCCATTTGGTTTTTCTTGTCTCCTGAACCCAAATAAACTAGATGGCGACTCTATTTTGTTTTCCTTATCCCTTTTATCTTTGATTTTCTTTGGCGTTTTTGAGTCAAGTGTCCTTCCTTGGATTCACCATCTTCGTCGTGACCTTATCAGTTCATGAGTTTGACTTTCATGCTCAACTCGTGAGTCTTGTTTGCTAGCATGATCATAGGAACTAGTGACTCTACTCGGGATATAAGACTCTCGCTTTTGCTTTTTCACTTTTCGCTTGCTTGGCTTTTATTCATGAGTTTGACTTTCATGCTCAACTCGTGAGTCTTGTTTGCTAGCATGATCATAGGAACTAGTGACTCTACTCGGGATATAAGACTCCCACTTTTGCTTTTTCACTTTTCGCTTGCTTGGCTTTTATCCTTGTTTGCCTTGCTTCGCATTTGCTATCTTGTTGCCATTTGTTTCACATTTATTTGGATGCAGTTAATGGCCGGTTGGACTCAAGTAAAGCCAGGTGAACCCATGAGGACAAATGGAGGAGGCCATGCATCCTTGTTTTGTTCTGTTGCTTTTTGAGTAATCCTCCTACTCCTATGGTTTCCTAGTCATCCTAGAGGGCTTTCCTCCCTTCTCAGCCCCAACCATGGTCGAAGCAAGGTGCATTGACTAACAGCAAAGTCCAGAGGGAGGGGATGGACCTTGTTAGCTTTCAATCCTATTTCACCACATGCTTGCCTTCTCGTATGTTCATTCTTTGATTCTAGATGCTTGGTTTAGATTTTATTAGCCTCTATCACTTAGGGAGGGTGATGAAAGTCTGCAGTCTAATGCACATACTGGGACCGCCTGTTGATACCGTGTATGGGTCACACGGTTTGCTAGGCCCAATGCTCAATCAAATTGAGCCCTCGCCCTTGCATACTGTTTTATTTTGGCTTGTAACTTGTGTTTCGATTTCAAAATAGTTTAGTTCTCTGATGTATTGATTGCCTTACTTGTTCATGTATTGGATGATCATTATGGATATTGGTAACTCTTGTTGAGGGCAATGAAAGTTTGTTGTCTGACGCACATCTCTAGGCCATGTGTATGTACCGTAGGTGGGTTGCGTTGTTTGGCCAGACCCAGTGCTCAACCAGACTGAGCCCTCCTTCTTTGTTTGCTTCATTTGATCTATTTTATACTTGATTTCTTTGATCTAGCACTGATTATTACTCTGATTTATTTGCCTACTCTACTTGTTCGCTTTCCCACACATGCTTTACTCTTGCATCGTCATATGCTTCAATTGCAAACATACAATCGGCATTCAAATGCCTACATAGCCACACATGCGAGTGAGTAAGCTAGGAAAGATCAATTTATCGAGCGTATGGGGGTGCCTAATACCTTCTTTATACATAGCATGAGTCCTTACCCTTTCTTTGGCACACATTAACTCATGTGTTGCATCCATAGGCATGGATTCTCACCTTTTCATATTGTCTTTTGTTTTATTGCATGATTTTTGGTTTTCCTTGTAGTCCGAATTTAATAGACTAGGTGGCCACTTTGATAGCTACTCACTGGTGGATTTCTTTAGAAGAGCGCATCGACGGCAACGAGTCATTTTCCCACATTTAGCCCATTTCACACTGCAAAACAAGCCCAAACACCCTAAATCCATCCTAACACCATAAACCAATCATAAAACACCAAGCCTAAGCCTATTTGACAACCCAACAATCAGGAACCAAGCTCAGATTCTAGCCAAAAAACCAGACTGCCTTAAGTGCATCTACCCAGCACACGTAGCCCACGCGAATTCGAGGCAAGGGAATGTTGTGCGGTTTGATGGTGCGATTTTCCCTAGGTCAATACTTAATCTATGGAGGTTTGATTGGTATTTTTACTTGATGGACCAACAATCCGCCTCATCTCATTGAATGGCATGGATCTTGACATGCTCCTTGAATTCCCTGGACCATCATACCCCTCTTCCTTACCTAAAACCCAATCAAATCCCACTTGATTTAATCTTAAGCACTCATCTTAATCCACTTTTAGAATCCAACAATTCACACTGCTTCTTCCTTCTATAAAACCACCTCTCTCACGTCCAAATCCTTCCACTTGGATCTTTGGATTCTCAGGACTCCTAGCTTTGGGCACCAACCATCCTTGAGCAAACCACCACCGCCAGCCACCATTTTGGGCTACCTTTTTCCTTCTCCTGGCCATCAGGTAAACACAACAATCTCTCTTGGCCTTGCATCAACTGTATTATGCTGGAGCACTTCGCAGCCTTCCAGCAGCGCCTCTCCTCTCGCTGAATCATTCCGCCACTATCCATAGGTCATCGTCGACCACCCAACCACCTCCATTCCTGGATGGAATTGTAACGCCCTGATCCTGGGAATGCTACCTAATCATAGTATCACAAGCAATTACAATAATTACAGTATTATCTCAAGAATTGTAGCTAACTAAGGCTCACCTCTAGGAACAATGTATGGCTAGTGACTCCTACGCTGGCACCGGAACTGGACTACACTACCTGTACCTAAAAACCAAACAAAACATGCGTGAGTGACATCGAAGCCACTCAATACATGCCCCACACAAAAACTATGGCAAAACAGTGAGAAAACATAAGCCTAGACTATTACATAACGTAGTTTTCAAAAAATTCATTCCAAAACATCATTTGTTTTTAAAACATTTGGAATCTCTATCCAAAACTATGTCTTTTTTCAAAAGCTCATATTTTCTCTTTCAATTTATACATCTTTAAAATCCTCTTTTTTTGTGCATTCTGAGAAATCCACAATTTTGACCAGACCCAGCCTAAAGCATAGGGCCTCACAGGACTCAAAACAAAACCATATACATTGGCTGGCAATTGGTTAAAACAAAATTCTCATTTTTCATTAGATTCTAAAGACAAGGTACAAGTCTAATCCTAGCTAAACCACACATCTTATTTCTACTTTTCTTATTAGTGATACCTTGATCAAAGGTAACCGAGCACACAAGCAGTAGGTGAGGATACCATTTCCCTTACCTCCCTACACTGCTATAGTGAAGTTCCCCGTGCTAGAGGACACTACCCTGGCCAATAGGCTTCAATTTCATTTCATATGTACAAGGGATACGTCTTTTTTTTTGACGTCCCATCGGTGACTTGAACACCTAGGTTCATATACCTAGGCTTAGCCTACACCATCTCTAACTCGGTGATCACGATCGTATCTAACAATCAGTCTCATACCAACTGCCGACACCAACCCCTCGTGGCCCCCTATTGGCAACCACGGTCGTATCTGACAATTGGTTTCATTGAAGTCTTATACTCCTACCACATTATCAACACCAACCCTTCGTGGCACCACAACACATTATCATTTCTTTTCAAAACTCTTGGATTTTCTTTTAAAACCATTGCACATTCTCTTTTCTTTGCAGGGGATCATTCCATGCAACCATGACCCTCCATTTGGGTCCTAGGCTCAAAATCATATAAAACCATGCATTCATATTCACTATTGGGTCTCATGCCCAAAAACAACATTAAACCAAACATTTATCAATTTCCTTTTTCATTTGGGGGCCTCAAGTCTAAAACCATTTTCAAATTCATTTATTTGGATTCCATATTCTTCCATGACATTTATATGGGGAAAACATCATTATTACATACCCATCATCCATTCAAAACAATCTATTTCCATTTTTCATGCATTCTTATTCATATGGCCCATGGGTCTGGTTCGACAGATTGAACCAGATCGATATACCGAACTGGGCATCAGACACCCAGAACGATCAAACTTGGGATTCAGTCGTTCGTAAATCCCTATTTCGGTCAACCGAAATACCTTCGATCGACTGAAATCCCCTAAAATGGAAGATCAAACATTTTGGTATACCAAATTAGGGTTTCTGGTCGAATACTGACAAAAAAATGGTATACCGAACCAAAATTGGCATATTGAAATTCCCGATTTCAGTAAACCTCTCCTGTGCCCTACCCATTCGTTTGTCAGAATTGGGACCTCTAGTGGACTTGTCAAACACACACCAAAAATCATACATTAAACATCGGGTGTAGACCTCCAAGTCTACTTCAAAACCCTTAATCCATTCACCAATTCATCAAGCATGCTTTCCACAATAAAATCTTAAAGACATGAAGTAACACTTGTAAAATTCATTTTGTTATTATTTACATTCTAATGAATTTATTTTTGGACGGGTGTTACTGTGTAGTTTTGTGCTTTTGGGCTTGGGCCTCGTAGGCTGGCTTCTGTTTACGTGTTCCTGTGTGTAGTTTGCATTGTGCATTGTGGCACTATGTGTGTGGGCCTAGGTGTGAGTCCATGGGGGGCACACATTCGTGGGCCGGTTGGTGGGAGCGAGTGGTGGTGTGGGTTTGGTAAGGTGGTTAGGCCGGACGTGCAGTTGTGCACGCGTTTAGCTGCCACCTTGCATGGCTTTATAAGCCCATGCACACCGATGCACGACCAACGCACCTTGCCTCTCCTCTTTCTCTATTCGTTCTCCCTCCGTCTCAAGCATGCCACCCCTCTTCCTCTCCCACCCCCTCCACTTGTTCCCTCTCCCTCCACTCACTCCCCTCCTTCCCATCTCTCTCACCCTTCATCCCTTGTTTCTCTCCTCTCTGGCATCTCCCTCTCTGTTCGGTGTGCTCAAGGGATGATGAAGGCGTGTGGTGCCTTGTGGTGGTGTGTGGAGCTCGGGAGGTGTGCCCCTGTGGTCGTGTGAGCCCTGGAGGGGTCGTGGTCGTCAGAGTCGGCTAGAGGATCGTCGAAGCGCTTTTTTCAGGTACGCACCTCCAACCCATGAATAAAGAGCATGAAATTGGTAGAAATTGATAGGATTGCATGAAATCTAGGTAAATTTACATTCCTATAATTTACTGTGAATTTATGAGAATTTATTGTGGATTTATGGACATTTATGCAAATGGTTGAGATTTGGGTCGTTTTGACCCTTATGCCTTTGCGATTTTATATCTTGATGCAAGGTGAATGGATTTTGGTTTTGTTTGTTGGGTTTTGGAGTAGACTCAAGGGTCTACATCTTATGTCTTATGTGAGATTTTTGGTGTTGGTTTTGGGGGTCAAATCGTTGGTCCTAATTGGAGCGATTTTGAACAGTAGGGTTTGGACCGTTTTTCTTTTTTTTTTTGCAGAATTCAGCATACCGAACCATTTTGATATGTTGTTCTTCTGTCAGTTTGGTCCTCTAGTCAATATTCGATCGTCTGATTTTGGACGGTTGATCGAATCAGTGGATTTTGATTGACCGAACCATCTTCGGTATATCAATTTTGGCCTGAGGGTTGACCGTTGATCTGATTCGATCGACCGATCCAAATCGGTCTACCGAACAAGGGAGTTTCGACAGACTGAACCTATTTTTTGACATGCCGAATCAAGGCCCAAATGCTCTTATAAAATGTGATTTTTCCAAGGATTTTTCGGATTGGTTTGTATTGTACCTTTGAGACGGGATTGTGGGCCATTAGTGGTGGTCCCTTGAGACACTTGATGCGCCGTTTTGCGGAGGTTTTGGAAGAAATTCCAAAGATATAAAATGATTTTGAAAATGATTTCAAAAGAGATGAATTGGCAGATTTGGAAAATGATTTTCCTAGTTTTCTATGTGCGGGCCGAGATAGTGTGGGACCGTGTCTTCAGGACCAGGGAATGTGAGGACATTTTCGGGTGGTCGGACGCGACTCCCTAGTCGAGGTCGGGAGCAGAGATACCTAAGGTTGAGGGGCGTCGGGTCCTGGAGGTATGAGACTCCTTGACTGTTGTCTCGAGGCTAGGGTTGTGGTCCGCAGGTTGAGGTGTCTTGTAGCATGACGGGGAGGTATGATACTCTTGCTGTCATTGTGAGCACTGAGGCTCGGATGTCGTCGGGTGTGAAGGTATGACACTCCCTCCTGAGCACCGTGTGTGGGGGACGCTGTGAGGAGGCGTACCTTGTGGTGGCCAGTGCGGGTGGGACATGTGTCCTATAACTGGTAGTGTTCTGAGAGACAGGAAAGCCTTCCCAAGTAGGGGCTGGCTTTGTAAGGGTTCTCTAGGTGGGAGAATCGCGGGATGACATGGCTCCTACACAGGGTGGCACATCTTGGTAGTGCAGACACCGTTGGTTGCTCTTCGGTGGACTGCTTGTTGCCAGAGTTTGGTTGCCTGGCGCTGGGCTTCCTGACTCATTATGTGTAGTTTCGGCCATTGACAACCTCGTTTGTGGTTTTGGATTGATAGAGCCTCGCTTGTTGTTTTCGCTGGTGTGGGCCTGATTTTATGGGATTTCAGAGAAAATGGTTTGCAAAATGAATTTAAAAGAAATTTATTATGGTTTTGTTTTCCGTTATTTTTAGTAGGGTGCATGCTAGGTGACTTCTATCACTCATGCGTTTTCCTTATGTTTTTTTTAAGTTATAGGTGTAGGCATGTAGAAGGTTTAGCATAGTAAATATAGATCGAAGTCTCATAGCCACACACATAGGTTCCTCGTAGTTTATATCTTCTGTTTAGCTTTAATTTTCCTGTAATTTAATTTGTTTAAATTGTTACGGGAAATTTGGGGCATTACACATAAAGCTTATTTCGTAACATTGTAGCATGTATTCCATTTTCTACCAAAAACCCATGAAAATCATACAACCTAGCATGATCTCTACTCATTCAAGTCATTCACACCATTTCCATCATTCCTACTATTTTCCATGATTTATCATGCATTTAACCTTATTTTCCAAAACAAAAGGAAAAGAGGGAGGGAGGGGTCGCATACCTAGATCAACACTCCGACGACCTCTACCACCACACAGTGCTCCTCCGACAAGCCTCTGGTAGTCCCGCAATCGGAGTTCCTCTCCTCCTAGCACCAACTCTCTCTTTCTCATGCGTGCTTGGCTCGCCTTCCCTCCACTTGCCTCCTCCCTTCATCTCCCCTTCCTCTTTATCTCCTCCTCCTCCCTGCATCATGTCGACCTCCGGCCCCATCACCCTGGCGACGGAGGGGACAAGACAACATGGGTTTCCTATGGTAGCACGGGTGAGGAGAGAAGATAGAAGGAAGAAAAGATAGGGAAGAAGGAGGAGACTCGCGTGTGAGGGGTGGGGAGATAGAAAAGAAAAGAAAATGGGGAAAGAGAAAGGAGAAAAGGATGGGTACGTAGATCGAGGTAATTGTGCATCCTTTGATCAGATTCCACATTGGTCCCACGACCACAAACATGTGCATAGAAAGCCAACAAATGTCCACACACACTAGAAACATCAGATTATCCATTAATTAATCATTTATATAATATTACAATTATTTACATTGTTTACAATTAAAAATGGATAATGAGGTCTAGGTGTCACAGGAATCCACACCTCCAATCCATCACCAAAAACCCCACACTAGTCACTACATTACCATAATGAGCCTCTCCCCAACATCACCACAATCTTCCATGTCCGCCTTTGTCACTATCAAGCCTCCTTAGTCCGAAGAAATGCCACTGCGAGCCGCCCACCGGGGGACAACCCACCACCTCCACAGGTTCATTTCTTTCCCTACTGAGTGTGTATGTCTTTTCCTTCATGTTTCTACTACTTAGACGTATCATCCTATGCATATCCCATCTGGTTTTATCATGCCATATCAGTCATACATACTACATCTCATCTTCATCACTGACGACGGGTTTGATGGGCTCGAAAATGGTTGACGGCCTGTGAGCTTCTTCACTTCCTATCTCAACACCTCATCACCTTCCTCTTTCTTCTTTCAGTCACCTTGGATAGCCACTCGACGCTCCTTGCCTCCTACATGGCCAGCCAAGATCGTGGTTGCTAGTGAGATATGGTGAAGATGGAGGTAGGTGTGCATTGCATCCACTTGCATCCACCCTGCATCCATGCATCTCTCTTCACTCCTTCGGACCTCTAGAAGCACTGGAACCTCCCGTCGGAGCATGGTTTGAGTTCACAGATGAGCTCGCCGGTGGAACCCAACCGACGGTTAGGTAGGTCGGGAGGATCATTTGCTCAGTCACGTCTTCATCCAAGCATCTAGGTATGTTCCCTTACCTTCCTTCATGTTTTGCATGCATCACACAACATCCATACTTCATTTACATTTTGATTTGGGGTGATGACAAGCTTGCAGTCTGTTCTGTAATTTTATAGGTGTGTCCCGATAGCATGGCTAGGTAGCGTAGAAGGGTCATGCATTTTGACTAGATTAGAATAGATAGTTAGCTAAACTCCATTGCACCTTCTGATGTTTTTCTAATCTATGTTCATGCATGATATCTTCTATTTCTCTGCGTCTGTTTGTCTCCATATGCATTGCATGGTTTTTTTCAATGTTTTCTAGTTTTCCACATCCATCTTTAGGGTGATGATGTTTACTATGTCGAGTTCTTTTGACCGACGATCCAGAATTCACATAGCACGATTGAGCACTAGTTCACATCGATTTCCACCCCATTCATCCCATTTGCATTAGCATGGCATGTAGCATTCATCCACCCTAGACTTAGCAAGCATGTATTAGTATTGGCGACACACAAGTGAGCGATTAGCCGAGAAAGACCGATTTCTAGGGCATATGGGAGTGCCTAACATCTATTCTATGCATAACAAGAGTCCTTATCCTTTTTCTAGCTTGCAATGACCTTTGCATCACTTTCCTTTGTCACAGGGTTTTCATACACATTCATTTGCATTATTTCTCATGCATTTTTATGCATTCAGTTTTTCTTATCTCTCAAACTTAAATAAACTAGGTGGCGACTCCGTTTTCTTTTCCTCATCCTTTTTATCTTTGCTTTTCTTTGGTGTTTTTGAGTCGAGTGTCCTTTCTCAGACTCGTCATCTTCATCGTGACCTTATTGATTTGTGTGTCCAAATTCATACATACTCGTGAGTCTTATTTGTTGCATGGCCACAGTCAGGCATGTCGCCTAGGTTGAGGTCTTGAGACTAGAGGCTAAGGTAAGTGTTCGTTCGATCTTGTTGGTATGATACTCCTTGATTGTCATTCACGAGGCTGAGGCTGAGGTCTGCAGGTTGACGTGCCTATTGAACTTGGAGGTATAATACTTCACTTGTTCCAAGGGTCGAAAACCCAGGGTATTGACTGTGCATAATGGTATCATGACAGCAGACTCAAGGGGTATGAGACATTTGTGAGCTGAATGTGATACCCTAGTTGGTACCTGTACAATAACTATGACTATTGTAGGGTCTACACAAAATGACTATGGCTCTTTAAGGTACTGTAGGGCTCGAGTGAAAGAGATTGGATCACCCTCTTTACTTGGTATTGGCAGGACTTGGGGTGTGAGTCCTCAAGTGTCCGAGCACATAGGGCCTCGTGAGGACACACCCCGTACATGTTGGGGCCTATGTGGTTAAGGCAGTTGAACTCCTGCATGGAGTGGTTCATCGCGGTAGTGTAGGCACCGTTGGTCACACTTTGGTGTACTACTTGTGGCTAGAGTCGGTTCCTTGGTGTTGGGCAACGCTACTAGTTGTGGAGGGTTGTAGGTCAGGATGGGTTGGCTGCGGCTGTCCATGGCAATGCAGTAGTGATCAGAGTGAGAGTCTCCGACGACTGCTCGTGGCCAATGCTTGTGGTTTTGCTTACGCCAACAAGTGGCATTGTTTTTCTTACTCCTGTGAGTGGTATTGTTTTGCTTACGCCTTGAGTGGCGTTGTGGTTTCTGGAAATATGGTTTTGTGTTGGTTTTTGTCGTATGATTTTTGTGTAGACTAAGCAGAGGCTCGATAGTTAGTATGACACTTTTGTGTGGTTGTGGACTTGATTTTGGCAAGTGTAGCCAATTCAAGTATGCATAAAGATTTTGAAAAGCATGCATATGATTTGAAAAGAAAAGAAAAGATTTCAAAAGGCATTGTTTTAAAGAGACTAATTGATTGTTGAGCAATGATGTACTACCCTTTTTGTGATGTTGCGGGATCCAAGAAAGATGCCAGAGTGGTGTGTGTGCATGGGCGGAGTGTGTGCTGGGTGACCTTTCAATGATCACTCATTTGTATTTGTTTAATGTTTTTCATAGGTACAAGATAAGAATAAGAGCTTGCTAGTACACTCAGAGCTTGTTAGTACACTCAGAGCTTGCTACTACACTCAGAGCTTGCTACTACACTGTCGAGAGACTGAACAATCCCCCACATCTTCTCACTGAACTCCTGCTGCATATTTCTCCATCCACTACCCTCTTCTAAACTAGAGCTGGACGTGAGAGTGCTACCACTGCCTCTACCTCTAAGCAGCATCATACTACCACCACAAAAATACATTGGGTTAGGCGCAATTGCTTCACTTGTGCAGTCCTACGGAGCCACTAGACTAGATACTATTAAGCTGGTACACTTAGTGAAACGTATGCTCTGATACCACTCTATAACGCCCTACTGTGCTACATTCTAGTATTAGTACAATCCAAACTATTTATTAAATGATTAACTATAAAAGAACAAAGATTATTAAGGAAAAACATAGTCTACTACTACTTAGAACCCTGTATCTAGCTAGTAGCTCCAAATAGTGTGCACTAGAACTAGACTGCACCTCTTCTCTACACCTAGAAACAAAATCACAAAACAAAACACGTAAGTGACCTCAAGTCACCTAATACCCGCCCATCCAAAAACCATGACAAAAATACACAAGAAAACCCACAAATCATGGTTGTCAAAACCAGGTTAGAAGCCATTTCAAATCCATAGAACTTATCCATAACTTTCCAGAAATCCACTTTCAAACAATGCCTTTTTAAATCATAATCATTTTCCCTTGAAATCACATGCATGTTCTAAACCATTTTGTGCATTCACCAACCAAATCGTCGTCTGAAAACAATTCAAAAAATCACACACAATATGTGTAACCATGCCGGCGAGGAGATTCTGCAAAAGAATGCGAAATCGATCGGCAAAATCACGTCGAAAAAAGCAAAACAAAAGGAGTCGCCACCTAATCTATTATGGAAGACAAGGAAAACCATATACATGAAAAATCATGCAAAAAACAGCAAAGACAAGTCTACGAAATAACCAGAATGC
>JAMKQA010205939.1:0-10225 GCA_024699735.1 Posidonia australis
AGCCGAAGTGAACCATCCTTCTTCTTCACAAACAGAACCGGTGCTCCCCAAGGTGAAACACTGGGACGAATGAATCCCTTATCCATCAATTCTTGCAGTTGATTCTGGAGCTCCTTTAACTCAGTAGGTGTCATCCTGTACGGAGCCTTGGAAATAGGACCTGATCCCGGCACTAAATCAATTACAAACTCTACTTCCCTGTGCGGCAGCATTCCAGGCAATTCCTCTGGAAAACATTGGGATATTCGCTCACCACCGGCAAGTCTTGAATCTTGACCACAGGCGAAGTAGAAACTGTAACACAGGCCAAATAGCCCACAATACCTCTCTCCAGATGATGATATGCCTTGAGAGCAGAAATCACTTTCCTGGGCTCACCCGGTCTGGTGCCCTATACCATACACCAGCCTTGGCTTGGACACTCTGCCAAAACTCTCCTCTTGGTACAATCTATCAAGGCTGAATGTTATGCCAGCCAATCCATTCCCAGGATAACATCATAATCCCGTATGCCCATCAGGATCAAGCTGGCATGAAAATTCCTATCCCCCAGCTGAATATCAACCGGTCTCAAATATCTCCACGCTAGACTGTGTTCTCCCAATGGAGTGACTACATCTAGGTGGAATGCCAACCTTGCTGGCCCAGTCTCGATCTCAGAAGCAAATGACTCGGAGACAAAAGAAAATAAACTCTTAGAGTCGAATAAGACTCGGGCCATCCGGTCAGCCACAAGGAAAGATCCTATAATCAACACACCATAACCATAATCATAATAAGAAATAGTGTCAATTACACATAGGATCTATTATTACTGGACAAGACTTATCGAATACAACCATGCTAGTTCTCACCTTCTACCACATCTCCAGATTGACCAGCATCTGGGGCAGTAATGGAGAACACTCTCCCTTTGGTAAGCTGACGTGACACATCTCCTGCTGGTTTCAGCTGACTGGGATAGTCCTTTTGGTAGTGCCCAAACTTCCCACAGTTGTAGCAGACTACACTGTCTAAATTCCTCTGCTTGTACCAACATTGCGCCGCTACATGCCCCTTCTTGCCACATACATGGCACGGTCTCGTCTGTGAGCCACTGCTAGACACTGCGTGGCTAAAACCCATACGCTCTTCTCGACCAGACGTAGGCCGTTACTTCTGCTTCTTCCCAGAGCTTCCAGAACTCCCAGAACATGGCACTCTAGTCACAGACAGTTGAGAAATGGAGGGTCGAGAAACAGAAGATCGAGAGACAGACTTTCTCCCTTTTTCCTTCTTGGGATACTCCTCCTGGAACAGCCTACGATCATCCTCATAGCGGCTTGCAAGCTTAACAGCATCAGCCAAGGTCTGGCATCTGAAGCTAATAACTCTAGATCTTAACACAAGGTTCATCCCTTCCACGAACCTCTTGGCCATGTTCTTCTCAGAAATTATGGCCTGAGAGAACTGCTCCAGCAGAAGGAAGGACGACTCATACTCTACCATAGACTGGCTCCCCTGCTTTAGGTTCTTGAATTCTCTGTCCATCTTATCCCTCTCATGCTCAGGGAAAAACCTCTCATAAAATACCTCTCTAAACTATTCCCAAGAGATCATCAATAGGTCCGCATTCGGAAATTTGGTGCGACACACTGTCCTCCACCACTGATTTGCAACACCCTTAAGCTGAAATGCCGCGATCCAGACCCACTTCTCTGTTGGACACTAGATCCCCTCAAGGATCTTCTCCACCTCCAGAAACCAAGCCTCACACTCCTCTGGAGTGCCACGCCCATCAAAAGTCGGTGCGCCAAGCTGGCGGAACTGCTTGATCCGTGGTCTCCCTTCGCCTCATCCTACCTATTGCTACCAAAGGACTGGGCGAAGCCCCACATCATCTTGCCAAATTCTCATCTCATCCCCCTCCATGCACTACCCTCTCCTGTATTGGAGTCGAGTACAAGGGTCATGCCACAACTATGGCCTCAGTGAGACATCTTCCTACCAACACCACAAAACACAACAAAAATTCAGGTGCACGACTCTCTATTATGCAATCCTAGGGAGCCACTAGACCGGACATCACCAAGCCGGTGCACTAGGTGTAACCTTAGCTCTGATACCACTCTGTAACGCTCCGAACCTGGGCACACTACCTAAACCATAGTATCACAAGCAAAATTACACTAATTACAGTAAAATTAAATAACTGCAACTAAGGCTCACCTCTAGGAAACAATATGCGGCTAGAAGATCCGACTCCGGCACCAGAACTCGACTATACCAAACTGCACCTGAATACCAAACAAGCACGCGTGAGTGACATCTAAGTCACCCAGTATACGTCCCAAACACACAAACACAATTCTTTGCAAAACTAATAAAAATCACCTTTTTAACTTTCAAAGGTTGGTTTTCTTTTGGAAATCCTCTTTTCTTCTTATTTGAAACCACTTGGAAATTTAATCCCAAATTCATATTCTTTTTCAAAAGCTTCAATGGTAACTGAAACCACAGTTAGGGCAAAAACGACAGACCGAAACTAGGTTCGGTATACTGAACTTCCCTGGTTAGGTATACTGAACATTTTCAATATACCGAAAATCCCTGATTCGATTGACCAGATGATTTCGGTCTACTGAAACCAGGCATCCTAGCTTAATCTGTTAGGATTTCGACGTACCGAATTCAATTTGGCATACTGAAATACCCGCAATCAGGGAACTCCCCTGTTCCAAGCGGCGAAAATCGCCCAATGTGGGAGCCTCGATCGGACCTCTCAAACACACACCAAAATTTTCTGATAAATCATGGGGCGTAGACCCTTGGGTCTACTTCAAAACCAATCAATCCATTCCTCAATCCATCAACTATGTGATTCATACGAAAATCACAAAGGGGAAGAGCTCAGTTAAACCTACTGTAGCTTACATCCCAAATCACATTCAATCCCACGTATTCTTCATCCTAACCGCATGGTATCTATGTTTTCATGCATTCCAACTCATTCTCATCAATTTCCTATTTTTCTACAATTTCCATGCATTTTTTCTCGATTTTTCATGCATTGGCATAATCAACAAAAAACATGTAAACGAGGTAGCGACATGGCCGCATACCTCTGGTGGTGCCCCAGCAATCCTTCCTGCACTCTAGTGAGCCTCCTCGCGCCCCAGCGAAGCCTCTCCGGCCGGCGGACCACACGGACAGCCACCACCTCCTCCTCGGTTGCACGCCACACCTCCTTCTCTTCTCCTCTCTTGGTCGCCCTCTCCTCTCCTCGCTTGCCACAGCGTCCCTTTATCCTCTTCTCTACCAGCGTCACATCGGCCATCCATCGTGTCGGAAGAAACGGCGAGGCACGGGCTGGCGTCGTTGGTGGCACGGGTCGGGGAAGGGAAGGAAGGAGATGGGGATGGTGTAGGCTCATGAAAGAGAGGGAGTGAAAATAAAAAGGAAAAGAAGAAATGAAAAAGAAAAAAAAGACAAGCACGCAAACCGAGACGACTGTGCATTGTCAAATCGGACTCCACATTGGTTCCAAATCACAAGCAGGTGCACAGAAAGCCAACCACAAGGTCACACATCCAAGAAATAACAGATTATCCATTAATAAACCATTTATACAATATTGCAATTAATTGCATGGTTTACAAGTAAAAATGGATAATCAGGCCTACAAGTCACATATGCGTACTAGCAAGAAAGACAACTCCTAACTTACTCTTGCAAAAAACACAAAGTAAAGCATACATGAGTGACCACTCAATGGTCACCTAACACACACCCACCCTAAACACACACCAACCAATTCAGCAGACTCATGTCAAAACGCCAGGCGTAACCTTACCAAAGGCAACCAAACTTAGGCATCCCACTTAGACGTCACAACACCACAACAAGGCAATTCATTATTGCCCTGCAAACAACAAATCCTTTAAAAATTGCTTTTAAAACCATTTTCTCTTTTTTAAAACCAAAAGCATATGCATACTTTCAAAACTCTTATGCACACTTGAAATAGTTAACAAGTGTGGATCAAATAGTTAACGTATGCATACTTTCAAAACTCTAAGTCAAGTCCAAAACTAGACAATCTATCCCTAAGCACTTTCAGTGTGGATCAAATAGTTAACAGTGTCTGAAAGCTCACAATCGTAAACAGCACACCCAAAACCACCACAAAACAACAACCATAGAGCCATAGCTCAGAACCAAGGTCCTCTAAACCAGAGCTTGATTACCTGAATCAAAGCTCAAAAAAACCACAACCACAACAAACACTAGACACAAGCTACCATTGAAGCACCACTGCACTACCACAAACAAGCCACAACCCATCTGTCCTGAAGTCCAACCTCTCAGAAGGACCTTCAACAACGTGTTGTGTTGCTCGATGCTAAGTAACTAACACTAGTCACAAGCATTCCATTGAGGCGGGACCTACGGTGTTTGCACTACCATGGACAATTCATCCTATGAAGAGTATGTCTATCCTGGTGTCCTGCCTCTCTATAGGACTCTCACAAAGTTAACCCTCCTTGGGAAAGCCAATCACTCTTCTTAGGCAAGTTGTCTTCTCTCAAGACAACACCATAGAGTACACCCTCTCGGTATCCTAGTCTCTATGCTATGAACAAACCAAAGGCTCCTCACTCCTAGACTTAGCCAACACCCTCAAGTCTCAGTATCCAACACATCTAGGGTATCACATCCAGCTACACAAAGGTTTCATACCTAGGCCTATAGATGAGTCGGGTTGGATCAGATTTAAGGTCTACCCTTACCCTTACCTGCTCCTTCTTGGCAACTGTAACGAACCCAACCCCAAGTTGTTATCCCAAGTTCCTAGCCACCTTTTTTTTTCAATTACTTACATCAATTCTAAAACTAAATCTAACATAAGCAACATAAATGAAAATATTATTAACTGAATCAAATTAAGCTAAACACTTACCTAGAACCCATGATGTGTAGTCGACTGACTCCATCTCAACATGCACTAGCAACTCCTACTCCTATCCTGCACTTGAGAAAATTATTAAACAAACACGCATGAGTGACCACTAAAAGGTACCCAGTACACACCCCACCCACCCACACACACATGCACACAAACTCTGGCATCTCTCCTAGATGCTACAACACCACAATTGGGTAATATATCATAACCCAGCATGCCACAAGTCTTTTAAAACAAGGCTTTTGAAACCATTTTCTTTACTTCCTTTTCAAAAACTATATGCATGCTTTTCAAAAAATTTATGCATACTTGATATAGCAACATCTGCCAAATCAATTCCATAACTACGCGGAGTGCCACACCAAACACAAAGTCTCTATCCAATCTGCATAAAGTCATATTTCAAATCATGTCTTTTCAAAACACTCTTTTCATTTTCTTAGAAATTCCATGCATATTTGCAATCACTTTTATGCATTCCAGAAAACAAATCCTCGACTAGGTTCCAGCCAAAACAAAACACAGCTCGATTATATCTAAACCTTGGCTAGTATCTAACTAAAAACTACAAAGCTAGAACCTAGTTAAAACCATAAAACCGAATGCCAGATTCTAACTCAAACCAAGTACACATAATCTGACTAAAACCCGTCACATCACCTTGGCCATAGGTGACCGCCCTGGCTACAAGCAATTGGCGAGGCACCAACCTTGACCCTACTGCACTGCACAGTGAATCACTCTACACAGCAGTGCACCTTCCATGGTCCCACAAGCCTCATGGTACCATGACCTCACAAGTCACACAAACACACACTGGGTGTGTCCTCACGACACCCCTAGATGCTCGAACACCTATAGACTCACAACTCCAGGCGCTGCCAGCACTGGGTAAAGAGGGTGGACTGGTCTCTTTCACTTGGGCCCTACAGTACCTCAAGAGCCATAGTGTAACACCTCGCAACCACAAGGTGCCACAAAGCATTACTAATCTAAATTTGAGTCTACTAAACTAGTAAGAATTGAAATTAAAATAAATGTTAGCTACCATCCAAACCAATGTGCGGCTAGTGGCTCCTAAAATCTCGAGCACTGGAACTAACTGCACTCTAACTATGCACTTGAAAACCAAACTATTAAAAACGCACGAGTGACTTCTAAGTCACTTAGTACGCATTCAACAAAAACAACAGAAAATGACCAAAAATTCCTAAATCTTCATTCTCAAAACAAAACTCTAACTATCTTTTCCGAAAAGCTTCTCTCTAAGTCTCTAATCTGGTTCATGCTAAGCCAAAACTCAAAACTCTGTCTAAGATTCTGAAAACCCTTTTCAAGAAATCTCAGTAAAACATGCTCTTTCAAAACATTCTTTCTTTATCTAAAATCCATGCTCTATTCTAATATGCCTCTGGAAAACTATTCTGAGGCTAAATTCCTGTCCAAAATTTACAAATTTCAAATCTAGTAAAAACACAACTTAGCTGGAACTAGCCCTAAAACACTGGTCTTATCTTGACTAGAATCTAGCTAAAACTCAGAAGCCAAAACCAAGCTCGATTCTAGCCTAAGGGTCCGTTTGGTAGAACTTCAGCTTTTGAATCCAAGTATAGAAGTTAGCTTCTAGCTAGAAGTTGTCATAACCCAACTTCTTAAAATGTAAAGGAATTATAGTTCAAAAAGCTACATGCTTCAAAGAAGTTGGTAGTGTTTGGTAGAACTGTTGGACCATTACAACTTTTAGAGAGAAGCTATATGCTCAAAAGCTGTCCAAAAGCTCTACCAAATGGACCATAAAACTGATTCTGAATCTGAAAACTGAAAATCTCTTTTTCTAGTGTCACCTTAATCAAGGTTGACCTAGCCACAAACAGAGGGAGAGGCACCAACCTAAACCTCCTACACTGCCACGATAAAAGATCTCGTGGGAGCATCTACCATTTCCAACCAACAAGGAGCACGTTTCTTTTCTTCCAATGCACCACTAATTTTCTTGGTGTTTCAAACTTTTCGGAGATTTTACCAAGCCCATCGAGCTCTTAAACTGCCTCACCCAGCCAAACTAACACCAACACACTTGGTTGAGCACACAGCCCAACCAACACTAACTCACATGACACCTAGTTTCTTTCACTCTAGGCCAACACTAATTCTGAAATCTCTTTTCTAAAATCATGCATTTCTTTTCTTAAATTCTTTTCTAAAACTTTTTGTTATAGAAATCATTTCTGTAAAACTATTCTTTTTCTGAAACTAACACTTTCTAAAGCTCTTTTCTGAACCAGAATCATTCTGGAAAATCTTAACTTAAATACAAGAAAAAACTTTCTTTTAAGTCATGTAATCCCTTATGAAAACTTTGTTTCTAAATACTTTCATTACATGATAAATTTCAGTAACTAAATCACATGCATTATTTCTCATTCTATCTTCTGTAATTCTGCCTACCTAACCCACACAACCAAACCCTGCAATCGACCCGCAATTTAGGCATTATAGCAAAAATTCAAAAGCTAGAAAAATAGAACCATCGAAAAACTAACCCAACTTTGGAGCACCAGGCTATTTCTAGGTCTTGAAAAACTACACAAAAATGCTTAAACTGAAGGATTCTGAGTCTACAATCTTTTGGTACAAGTTTCATTAAGATCTGACTTGTATATCGCAAGATATTAAATTTCAAAGGCAACAACATCATTGAAAGTCCACTTTTGCATTACATACGAAAAATCACTGAAAAATCTTCCATAAATCCCAATAATTCACTGGATCATTACCAATCCTAGATTCCATTCCAAACTACTCATATTCATGGTTTTTATCTAAAATTGCATTATTATTCATGCATGGAATCGAAAACAGAGGGAGAGAAAAGATGGATCGCGTACTCAGTGGGGATTTCCGATGACCTCCCTTCCTTCCGACGATCCCTTCGCCTCCTCTAGCGTGCTCTAGTGCTCGCGGCCTTAGCGGAACTCCTCCTTCTTTCGGCGACACTTCTCTACCTCTCTCTCTAGCCTCAGGATTTTTTTCCCTCTCTCTTTCTCATTGGCACTCTCTTCTCTTCTCTTCTACTCTGGATGCCCCCGACGCCAACCCGCTCCCCTCCTCTTTTATCCCTATCGTCCACCGTCGCTTTTCAATCATCAGCAGCTACTGACCGGGCATGGCGAGATCAGTGGTAGGGCATGGCATAAGAAAAAGACGGTGCCATTGTAGCATCAGCAAAGCAGTGGTGATGGCAGGCGTGGTTGCACAGTGTTAGGCGACAAATTACTGTGCTGTCATTATTCTAGTATACGTATATGTATACCAACCTACGTAGCCATACAAAACCTAGGGATGCACACCAAAGAAAAGAGAGTACAATCAAGCATCAAAATCGATACTTCATTAATCACTTCTCATACAAATACATGGATTCGTGGTTACATAATTCCAAATTCTATTCTAGGAAACACATGCAGCTTAGTCGCGCATCTCATCCTTGCATCTCATATGTAGTTGTTACATACAGGATCTAGATATTACATCCTACCCCTTCAAAAGAATTTCATCCCCGAAATTCTTATCTAATAGAACAGGTGCGGGTATAGTGCCTAGATGTCTAACTTACGCTCTCAGGTTGCTTTTTCTACTCCATGGTGTCGCCACTGATCCAACACCATAGGAGTAGTCTTGTTTCTAAAGACTTGCTCTTTTTTATCTAATATATGTACGACATCCTCTACCACTAACAAGTTCTACTAAAGCTCTTCTGGTTGTACTGGAATAACCTGAGATGCATTTGCTAAACACTTCCTCAATATTGACACATGGAAGACGTTATGCACACTAGCTAGCTTTAGTGGTAGGTCCAACTTATATGCCACCTCACTAACTCTTCTAATGATCTGGTATTGCCCAATGTAGTGAGGGCTTAACTAGCCTCTTTTCTCGAACCTCGCCGCACCATTGGTTGTTGACACTTTAAGGAAGATGAAGTCTCCCACCTCAATCTCCAATGGCCTACTCCTCTGATCAGCATAGCTCTTTTGTCTGCTCTATGTCGTAAGCAATCTCTTATTGATCAGGTCTACTTTATGATCATATTACTACACAATCTCTAGTCCCATTAGCTACCACTCGCCTACCTCACTCCAACATGTGGGCATCCTGCATGGCCTACCATACAGTGCTTCATATGGTGCCATCCTGTCGCTGGCATGGTAGCTATTATTGAAGGGAAACTCTATAAGCGGTAAATGATCTTCCCAACTACCCCCAAAATCTAGGGCATATGCTCATAGCATATCTTCTAGAGTCTGGATCGTCCTTTCGGTTTGACCATTTATTTGGAGATGGAAGGCAATGCTGAAGTTTAGAAATGTCCCAAACGCCTCCTACAGAGCTCTCCAAAATTTGGACGTAAATCTGGTATCTCTATCAGACACGATAGATACTGGGACCCTATGAAGCCTGACTATCTCTGACACATACAATTCATTCTCATAGGCAGAAAGTGCACTGACTTGGTGAGTCGGTCGACGATTACCCATAGTGTATCATTCTTTCTTCTGGTTTTCAGTAATCCCTTGACAAAGTCCATCAACAAGTGCTCCCACTTCCAGATTGGAATATCTAGAGGCTGCAAAGTTCCTTCGGACTTCTGATGCTTTATTTTCACCGTCTAGCAAGTGGCGCACTTCGCCACAAATTTTGCTATTTCTCCCTTTATTCCAGGCCACAAAAAAATTCTCTTTAAGTCTTTATACATCTTGGTGCTTCTTAGGTGAATTGTATATCTGGACCTGTGGGCCTCATCTAGTGTAGACACCTCGATTTTGAGGTGACCCATGGATGAGCTTTCCAGATGATGCTTTGGATGTGGCTAAATCAAATCTAAACCTATAGCAGGCCTGCAGCCCAATTAGAAATCTAGACAAGTAGGGGAGCACACTTAGCTGGCACACCTAGCTAGCACACCTCCCTAGCACACCTAGCTAGCACACCTCCCTGGCACACTTAGCTAGCACACCTACCTGGCACACTTAGGTGGCACACATAGCAGGCGCACATACCTGGCGCCTAGCCAATTCTCAGGCTGCTGGCTTTCCACCTCTCTTGGCTGTTACCTCCAGCAACGAATATGCCATGGAATCTTCCAGACTTTTCGTCTACGAGGCCCTTTGCATTCTCCTTGAGTTACCCTTGAGAGTTCCCTATAAATAGACACCTATAGGTAGCCATTTGGGGGATTAGAAAGTTCAAGACACACAATTGCAACCAGAATTCTGCAGC
>JAMKQA010205940.1:0-10833 GCA_024699735.1 Posidonia australis
TGTCAACCTTTGTCCATACTCCACTATAATGATATTCATTATTACTCATATTCAGTTTTCAAAAAAAATAAATCAACAACATCTCTCTCTCTCTCTCTCTATAATATTCTTAGGGTTGTGTTGTAAATGTAAAAGATAATTCACTTACGAGGTGTTTTGATCCTCAATATCTAGAAAGACTCCATTCCTAATTGAAATGGGAATATGACTTAATTTTCCATGTTCCAAAGGCTAACCTATAATTAAATAATATGATTCAATTTTACCAAATTAAACTTTAAAAAAACAATTTCAAAATAATCTCGATATTATATAATAATCAACTTAAACATTTTCCCATGTATTGAATCATGAGCTTATAATGGTTAGTAAAGTTCATGGTCTGGTGATGAAAATAATTACTCAATGCCCTCTTTTTGTTTCCTTACAGTGCTCTTATTTGTTTGAAAAATGCACCAAATATTCCAGCAAAGAATTTCCATGCTTTGACAAGGTTGGACGAAAATAGAGCCAAATGTCAGGTATATATTATAAAGGCATTGTTTTTGGTTTATGAAGTATACACACATAATAACTTTGCAATTAAACTTTGCAGCTAGCCCTTAAGGCAGGTGTATTTTATGATAAAGTCTCAAATATGACCATATGGGGAAACCACTCTATAACTCAGGTCAGTACTGAGTTTCTTATTAATCATCATTGTACCTAGAATAGTGGGATTTTGAAGAAAAATCTGTTTCTTGCAGGTTCCTGATTTCTTAAATGCTAAAATAGACACTGTTCCAGTGAAGGAAATCATATCTGATACAAAGTGGTTAGAGGAAGATTTTACTCAAATTATTCAGAAGGTGTGCTCCTCATAACTGCATGTTAATGTTGCTAATTTAGAATTAGGAAAGGTTTTTTCCTGTTAATTTGAAAGTTTAGATCTTTATTAGCTAACAAATGCATCAATGTTTGCGACTCTTTGAACCCCCTATTGTCTATTTTTGAAATTATGGACCATAAGCCGGTTGGTTTGTATTCTTTTAAACCTTGTTGATCTACAGATTGTATCATTATAAATACGAGACATTTTATCTCACAATCGTCACAAACATGCTCTAGAAATTTATGTCATGAATGGTTTATATTTGTTAGAGTATGTAATGTGACTTATATGGCCTTAGTGGGTAATTGGATATCTATTTAGTGTTAGATAACTAATACCCTATATATATATAAACACATGCTCAATAGACAATAATTTAATTTCTTTCTCTCCACATGATCAGAGCCTTAAAAAACATCCTAGGATACACAGCAGCAACTGCAGTCGCCGGACCACCTTCTCCGGCCGTCGGCCGCTGCAGTCCGTTGCCGCCCACTCAGTCCCGCCGCTGCAGATCATATCAGCACCCTCTCCAAGTCACGTTGGCTTCTTCTCCACCTTTTTTCCTCCCCATCCACTGACGGCCATATCAGGCCAGGCTGTCGGACAGTGTAGCTGCTGGTGATGTCCTAAGTGCTCTCCTTTCTGTCTAAAAGGGCTGTCCAGCCCTTCCTGTGTGGTGTAGTGGCTGTGTTGGTCATGTTCTAGGCCTCTCCAAGCCTCCGGTCTCCGTCGTACGTGGATACGTCACATCCACGACCTTGGTGAGCAGTCCAGTTCACTCTTGTTAATTTTTCGGACATTTTCCAGCAATTTTCCCATATTTTTTCAATCAAAGACTATGGCATCTCGTGACTCGTTTGTCAAAAATATGAGCAGTACATCTGAAAAGCTCTCAGTATCCAACTATATATTATGGTCCCAGAGTTTTGAGACATTTGTCCTAGCCTACAGAAAACTGAAACACCTCACCCACCCTCCTCCTGATATCAAGTCAGAACAGTATGAAGATTGGTTTGCAGATTACGTCGCTGTTATTACATGGATGACAAATAGCATGGAGTCCCAAGTTGCACGAGGCGTTATCCTATTGCGACCTGTCAAGAAAATCTAGGATACCTTACGTCTTACTTATGGTCATGAGAAGAACATCTCTCGTATCTGCGAGATCTATGAACAGATATTCACTCTTCGTCAGGGGGATCAGTCTGTTCAGCAGCACTTCACTGCGCTTCAAACACTATTGGACGAGTTAGATGTATATCAGTCATTGACAGTGGATGTCACTAGACTTCACCAGTACAGGAAGGAATTAGTAGTTGCAGCCTATCTTTCTAGTTTCAACCTGGAGATTAGTACTCAGATTCGAGGTTAGGTTTTGGGAGATGACAGTGTCCTAGACTTACAGACGACTTTCAGCATGGTTCTCCGGGTTTCTACTGCCTCGACTCATCCCGTGTCTGAGCCATCTGTCATGGCAGCCACACGTGGGCGTGGACGTGGCAATTCTCGAGGAGGCAGTCATGGACGATGTGACACTAGTGGACGTCCACGGAGCTCACATTGCGGTCGCCTAGGGCATAAGGTCAAAAAATGTTGGGATGTTATCGACAGACCACAGACAGCTCATGTCACTACTGAGTCCTCCACTGCTGCGGTTACTACTGAGGAGCAGACTTTCACCGTCTTACAGGCAGATTACGAGTAGCTCCAGCAGCTAAAGATCACAGACTCTACTGCCACGGCTACTCATGCGAGCTCTTCAGGTACTAGTGCCTTCCTTACATCTAGGGACTCTTCCTAAATCATTGATTCCGGTGCCTCATCCCACATGTCAGGTACACGTAGTATGTTTACTCAGGTGTCTACCTTTCGTATTGTGGCCATTGTTGATGGTCGAACCTGTCCTGTGTCTGGAGAAGGGGTGGTACATGTCTCTCCCCAATTACCACTTGAATAAGTCTTTTTTGTTCCAGATTTTCCTGTAAATTTACTTTCCATTAGCGTTATTACAAAACAATTAAATTATTCAGTCACCTTCTTTCCCTTCCATTGTATTTTTCAGGATTTGCAGACGGAGAGGAAGATTGGTTTGGGCCGTGAGCAAGACAATGGAGTATACCTGCTAGTTCGTGATGAGATACCTTCAGGATTAGCTTCTGTGGCATCTACTTCTGAGTCTTCATCCTTATGGTATTACCGGTTGGAACATCCCTCTCACCAGAAACTTCAACAGGCATTACCTTGGCGATCTGTTTCTTCTTTTCAGTGTGAGTCCTGTCAGTTAGGGAAGCATCATCAAGCTTCATTTAAAAGGTTAAGTCTTACGCCTACTACTACGTGTTTTGAGTTAGTCTATTGTGATGTTTGGGGTCTATTTTGAGTATCTGTGTCGGAACATAGGTATTATATTGTTTTTGTGGATGATTTTTCCTGAGCTTCATGGATTTATTTGTTGAAAGATCGGAGTCAAGTTTATGATGTACTTTGTAATTTTCTTAGTGAAATAAAAAATCATTTTAGTATTACTCCGAAATTTTTGAAAACTGACAATGCCATTGAGTTTATACAATCCAAGATTACTTCTCATTGTAGGTATTCTCCATCAAACTTCTTGCCCACACACCTCACAGCAAAATGGGGTGGCGGAACGCAAGCATCGACATATTCTCGATGTTACCTGCACTCTTATGGTTCATATGAATGTCCCGAAGCAATTGTAGTCTGATGCAGTGCTTACAGCAACTTATCTCATCAACCGCATGCCTTCCACTCCTTTGGGGGGTGAAGTTTCTGTCCGTCGGCTTAAACCTGAGTCTATATTGTTTGGCCTGACATCTAGAGTTTTTGGGTGTGTGGTATTTGTTCAAGACCTTACCCTTGTCTTGGACAAACTGTCTCTACGCTCTCTTAAGTGTGTGTTTGTTGGATATTCGCGTACACAAAAGGAGTATCGTTGTTTCCATCCTCCAACAAGACGATATTTTGTATCTGCTGATGTCACTTTCTTTGAATCAGAACCGTACTACAGTGTCTCCCCTTCTTCGAGTGTGTCTGTTCCCATTCCTTCTGTTGTTGAGTTATAGGATGTTGACACTCACGATGCACCCACTTTACCACAAGTGGCTACTCGTCCTTTGCAGGTTTATCGACAGTGCACTCCAGTGTCTCCTACCAATGAACCATCCTCCTCCGCTGATGTAGATTCATCCACTACATTCTTAGACTTGCTCATTGCACTTCGAAAAGGTAGTCGGTCTTCCACTGCACATCCTATTTCTCATTTTGTTTCCTATCACTCTTTTCTCCCCTGGTTTCGCAGTTTTGCCTTGTCTCTTGTTTCCTAGACTATTCCTAGGTCCTATCAGGAGGCACTTTCCCTTCCTCACTGGAAGAACATTATGGATGAGGAGATAGCTGTCCTCACTAGTCGTGGTACATGGGAGTTAGTGGCCAGAACTGCTGGAGCTAAAGTGGTCTCTTGTAAGTGGGTCTATATCATAAAATACAATGCAGATGGACACATTGATAAGTACAAAGTCAGACTGGTGGCTCGTGGTTTTACTCAGACGCAGGGGATTGATTATCAAGAGACTTTTTCTCCTGTTGCTCGCTTAAATTCTATCAAGGTTATCCTTTCTCTTGCTCTGAATCACTCCTAGGATCTTTGCTAGTTGGATGTCAAGAATGCCTTTCTCTATGGTGATCTGACTAAGTCTGTTCTGATGGAGCAGCCTCCAGGGTATGCTGCTCAGGAGGAGGATCGTGTGTGCAGACTCAAGAAAGCAATTTATGGTCTCAAACAAAGTCCCAAAGCTTGGTTTGAGAAGTTCAGTCAGGTTGTTCTTGCTGGGGGATTTCAGCGGTGTACAATAGACCACTCAGTTTTTTACAGGCGCACAAATCATGGATGTATTATCCTAGCTGTTTATGTGGATGATATATTAGTGATAGGCAGTGATACATAGGGTATTGAGGAAGTTAAAATCCATCTTCGTAGTCATTTTGTGATGAAAGACATGGGGGAAATCTCGTTACTTCCTTGGGATAGAGTTTGCCTATGCACATGGCAAAATAACGCTGTCACAGAGAAAGTATATACTGGATCTTCTACAGGAGACAGGTCTCTTGGGATGTAAATCAGAGAGTACCCCTATTGAGCAGATACCAGCCTTCTGGGATAGTAGTTTAGAGCTATTTAAGGATCCTGGTCAGTACAAGAGGCTGATTGGGAAGCTCATCTACTTGACTGTGACACGGCTAGACATTTCATATGTTATCAGTTTGCTGAGTCAATTCATGCATGAGCCTAGGAGAGTGTATTGGATGGGTGCCCTTCGTGTTCTCTCTTACGTGAAAGGTGTCCCAGGAAAAGGTCCGTTTATAGGAATAATGGTCACATCAGGATTATGGTATACTCAGATTCAAGGTATACAGGTGACAAGGGGAATAGAAAATCCACATCTGGTTTCTGCACATATGTAGGAGGAAATTTGGTCACATGGCGCAGTAAAAAACAGAATGTAGTATCAAGGTCTAGTGCAGAAGCAGAATATAGATCCATGGTCTAGACAACATGTGAAATGATGTGGATAAAGTCTTTATTAGAGTAACTTGAGTATGGTGTCAAAACACCTATGTCTATGAGGTATGATAATCAAACTGCTATTTTCATTGCAAACAATCCCATTTTTCATGAACGTACAAAGCACATCAAGGTGGATTGTCATTTTGTGAGGGACATGATCATGCGAAGAATCATCTCTACTCCTTATACTCCATCTTCAGATCAGTTGGCTGATATCTTCACAAAGGGTCTAAGTGTTGGGATATTTGAGTCTTTATGTAACAAGTTGGGAATGATTGATATGTATGTTCCAGTTTGAGAGGGAGTGTTAGAGTATATAATGTGGCTTATATGGCCTTAGTGGGTAATTGAATATCCATTTAGTGTTGGATAACCAATACCCTATATATATATGTAAACACATGTTCAATAGACAATAACTTAATTTCTCTCTCCACAATATTTATAGAGGAGTTTTTGGGCACAGTCAGTCCCACTCACATCTGCACATGAACAGTGCAGTTGTGGGCCCCACACTACACTGTTCATGTGTGTGGAACATTTGTGGTCTGACCACAACTAAAAATTTCTGTATATTTATATTGGATTTGAGGACCTGAATCGTATCAAACGATGTGGATTGGAATTTTCATCTTTTTGCATCTTTCAAAAAACCCAAAAACTTTACTAGTATCTTTGCATACCATACAACCATTTTTGAATCTAGTGGTTTATCTTTGTATACTTAACACTCATACAAGGTTTGGAAATTTCTTTTCTAGATCAAGCATATGATATAATAACATTCCAATTATTTGCAGCGTGGTGGAGTTTTAATTCAAAAATGGGGAAGATCATCTGCTGCATCAACAGCTGTCTCCATTGTGGATGCTATTAGGTCACTTGTCACTCCCACTCCCGAAGGGGATTGGTTTTCATCAGGGGTGAGTTTATATATATCATAACTACCAGAAAAAGGTATATATGTAGCGTGAAAATTCTAGAGGATCAACTAGGTGCATCAGCCAATCAGGCGTGGTACTAGAATGCTGTCATTTGTAAATGTCTATGTTACTTTCCAAAGATATTGAAATGTTATTATTGTTGTCTAAACTATGTAAACAGAGGATCTATATGTGTGATGTAATGACAAAATGATAAGGAGAATTTTATCCCACTGGAATGTACACAATGTACTACAGTATCTACATATGTTGATTTATTGAGCATGATTTGTGTTTACGTCAATCACAAACTTAACGTCCTATATCATGGAACATAAAAAAATACATTCTTCTTCAATAAATATCTTTTATCATCTTCCAATTGATCTACATATATCAAACCCTATAACAGCTAAACAGAAAAAAAAATGTTATCTGATAGTTGCAAGCTTTTCTTTTTTCCTTCTTTTTTTTTTACAGGTTCTTACTGATAGAAACCCTTATGGTATCGCAGAAGATATTGTTTTCAGCATGCCATGTAGATCAAATGTACGTGGTTATTCATTTTTCACTTCAAATAGTATTTGTTGACAGAACTTTGTCTGAAAAGCCAATGTTTTTAGGGAGATGGTGATTACGAGCTTGTCAAAGATGTACAATTTGACAATTATCTATGGGAGCGTCTAAAAAAGGTATATCCTGCACGTTCATCAACATTTTCCTCATCAACACCCACCTAGTTATGAGTCTAACAGTTCCATCTCTGTAGACTGAAGCTGAGTTGCTTGCTGAAAAAAGATGTGTGGGACATCTCACAGGAGAGGTAAGATTAAGATTAACTACTGTTAATTCTAAATCCCACCACCTTGTGCACAAAACAGCCTGATGCAAAATATTACATCTTGATGCAAAATATTACATTGTCATTTTCAGGGAAATGCCTATTGTGATCTTCGTGAGGACACCATGCTTCCTGGTGAGCAGTAGAATCAAATGATAAAAGCATCTTACTCTCAAAGGATAATCCCTACATTGGCGAGAGGATGCGCAAGGGGCAGCTGACGTACTGCATGCTATGATGCTACAGCTTCTTGCAGCTAAGGGTCATTTAGTGACGTAGATTCTGTTTTGTTCTACCAATTTGGCTGTTTATCAAAGCAGGCTAGGAGATATCGTATTCCATTTGTATAGAACCTATCCGATTATTGTGGTGGAAAGTTGAGGATGAACTTGGACTATTTATTCCAAGTACCACACACATATGTAATAAAATGATAAAATATAGCGGTATGTCAGCATGTGTGTTCGCAGCTGTTGTTCATCTGTAATACCTAGTTGGGTAATATTCATTCAATTTTGCATGTTTGTGTTTGCGTGAGGAGTTAATTTTCATTTTATATAACGCTGTTGGGCTAGTGACCACTAACGGTAGCCTTACAACAATCATAATGGTCTGCTGAATGAAAAGTGTTTCTTTAGACGTCGCAAAACAATATGAAACTTTATTTTTTAAAGCTAACAATAAGAAACTTTCTTATCCTTTTTGGTTTTTCTCTATAAAATGAGGTCATTTTTTCATCCTATGTTCCTTCTTTTTTTATATAAATAGTTTCTATTTGTAGAAATATCATAATATATATACATTTGTAGACATTTCTAGCACCTTCTTCCTTTCTAGAAGATTCTCAACAACCTCCTGTGTTATAATTATATATACCTGTTGTAAATCATCTGTAAATGCAATGCAACAGTTATGGTTAGTATCTGAGTTTTCCTCTGTCTCTTTTTCTTCCTACATGGTGTCATTCGCCAAGCTTCTTGTTTTCCTCTTCTAAAGTTTATCTCCATGGTCGACGAAAATCTTTTCCCTTTTCCTTTCTCAGTCTCCAAACCTCACTTAACCACCTCCTTCTCCATTGAAACGATATCTTCGTTACCTCTCTCCTTTAACATCTCCCATCACTTCCCACAACTCATGGCTCAGACCACATATCTTTGTTGGTCTTCTCAATTTAGCAGCATCCTCACCATTCACGATCTTCTTAACATTATCGATCCTTAGTATTCCACTCCTCCTGTCATTATCAATTCTGAACCCAATCTACAATATGCTATCTAGCTTAAAGCTGATTAACTTGTTCTCAACTAGATTAAAGCCACAGTCTCCACCTCTATTCAAACTATGATTCTTTCATGTTCTACAGTTGTTAACGCTTGGTTACTTCTTGAAAAACGACTTGCTCCGGCCTGCAAATCGCATCTCAAAACCCTACGAGATCAACTCCGATCTCTTAAAAAGGCCTCAAAACAAAAAATGGTTGATTACCTTCATCAAGCTAAATATATATCTGATTCCATGGCTACTGTTGGTTCATCTATCTCTGAATCTGATCTTCTAGATTTCATTACAGATGGTTAAGTCATGAATACAAAGAATTTCTCACAACAATTAATTCTCAAACAACAACCACCTTTGATGACTTGTATGAACTACTTTTATAAGAAGAAGTTCTTATTCAACGCCTTCAACCTTCTACTGTTACTACTGTCCCAGCTCTCACAGCTCAGTCCACCTCTAAATTTACTACTCCACCCAACAATGCCACCAACAGTTGAGGCAAGGGACAAGGTCATGGCCGTGGTCGTAGCCGTGGTAGAGAACGTGGTCGGTACTACTACTACAACAATTACCCTCCCAATTCCTATCAACTTCTTCAACAACCTTCCTCCTCTCAACCACCCCTTCTACCCACACCCACCACTGCCAAACCTTTTGTTATCTACCAGATATGTAATAAATGGGGACACAATGCTCGTGTGTGCTATGATCGGCACAACCATACATACTCTACAACAACAGACACCATGTAACCATGTCGATGACAACCTCGGGATTGGCACGAAAGGCCAAATGCGCGAGGATCGGCAAAGTCACGGCAAAAATAACAAAAATAATGATAAAAAGCAGGAGTCGTCACCTAATCTATTTAAAAATGGAAAACGAGGAAAACCGCTTAAAACATTCAAATCATGCAAATAAGTCAATGAAAAAGCAAGTCATAAACCAGAAATGGGTAAGGATCCCTGTTACGCACAATGAAGGTATTAGGCACCCTCGTGCGCCCGAAGAATCGATCTTTCTATAGGTTTCTCGTTTACTTATATGAAATGTCGGCTTTTTAGCCTTTCTTGTATACCCGAAGGCGATATGCTATGCAATGCTATGGTGAGTGGTGTCTTATACTAAAATAAGGGTGCATGAAGTGCAGGGTGTGTCCTAATGCTCAGAAGTATTGCTCATATAATTGGTCAAGCATTGATGCAAAAATATTGCATAAATAAGATCAAGGATCTAAGTACTTTCAGTAATTTTCATCCTTGCTTTACTACGTGCCACGTGTGATCTAACATGCATAAAAATGTTTAAAAACAGAGTTGGGTCTTCCTGATATATCATGGAAGAAAACCAAAAAAAATCTAGAAGTAAATCAAAACAAGAAATCTTGCTAAAACTATGCGAAAACCACTGTGCTACTAAAAAACAGACTGATGTGCCTGTTTGGTGCGCCAGACTGGTGCTCCAGTCTGGTGCGCCACCTAGGTGCTCCTGTGGGGGCCAGAAAAATGTGTCAAAGAAAACACAGAAATCCATGTAGTGCAATGTCATATATAAATGTATTCCAGAAAATTATACAATGTAAAATCCTTGTAAACTCGAGAAAACACGATAGAAAAATCAAAGCATGAGAAAATATATGGACCTCGTGCTCAAGGGCTGCAAGCCTCACACGAGATCACATCTTATTCATGCTAGATGAAAGCAACAAGGTTCAGCCATATCACATGGATCATGGGCTGATGCATAAGATTCTCCATATAGGAATAAGGGGCAGTCAACCTACCAGAATTTAGCCATGGACTGAATATACAAGGTGCAAAACAACTTAGAAAACAATATCATTTTGAGCTGAAAACATGTATGCAAAGACACATAGTATCAGAGAATCAGCAACAGAAGAATCAGACTCGAAGTCATCCGAGAAACCACGCAAATGGGAATGCAAACAAGGGTGATTTGTTCTCTGACCAGTCTGGTGCACCAGACAGTGGTGCTCTGGTGTGGTGCGCCACTCTGATGCTCCAATTAGGGGCGCCAGAATGGTGCTCCCTAGAAAATCTGAATCAGACTGTAGTCTGGTTCAGAATCTGTTCCAGATTTCAGAGATAAGTGATTTTAAATAATCCAGATTAGTTTATACAAATGATATGAGACTAAAACATGATGAAACAATAACAAATGAATATCTTTTATCATTTAATTCCAAATCATATCAAATCATGGGTTCATGGCGAAAAATGCTTGCATGAGATCCTTATGCATAAGAAATAAGTGAATAAATTCTGCAACCATATGCATATAATGGACACATAAAGAACATATCTACTGCATA
>JAMKQA010205941.1:0-10423 GCA_024699735.1 Posidonia australis
CTTGTTGCCTCAAATAGCAATTTCCTTCTCCTTCCTGGAGAATCACTCAAAGCAACTTGATGGTGAGAGTAACCCTTGCACAACTTGTGATTTCCCCTTTGCTTGTCAAGCTTTGTCGGAATGGGAGTTGAAGCTCAATGTGACTTGAAGTGAAGTATGAATGGAATTTTGACTCACTCACTTGAAGCACTAGAAGTATGATAGCTCAATAAAATTCAATGGTTTGTGAGGTGCATATGGACCTTAATTTATAGTGTTAAGCTTGCCTCTAAGTGTGACTAACGACTAGTAAATCTTTTGCTTACTGACATAAGATTCGGTATGCCGAAAATCAATCAGTTGACCAAAATATGTAACGGTCGGGTTTATTGGTTATTCCAAAATTTTTCGGTGTGCCGATTTTTCTTTCGGCTTCCTTTGTTCCATGAATTTCGATGTGCCGTCTGATGTGTCGTTTTCTCCTGATTCGGTATTTTGAAAATATTTGATATGCCGTTTCTGCTTTCAGCTTCCTTTGTTCTTTTGAAATTTGGTGTGCCATCTGATGTTTCGTTATCTCCTGATTCGGTATTCCGAAAATATTCAGTATGCCGATTTACATGTGACTTTAAACTTACATATCCTTTCTTCCTTTACATATCAGTACATTGTTTTTATATCTCATGAATACAAATATGTGATTTTACATCTCATAACACTTACATATATGAATGTTTTACAATTTAGTATTTGCTTTCTTCATATGGCCTTTTATAGCCTCCTATGCTTAAACACAACAAAATTGTTATCATCAAAATAAATATAAGATTTTTCAACATAGCAGAGGTCCAGGAATTGGTAGGACTGGTGTTCCTCGTCTTGCACTTGACGAAGTGCTCTTTCTAGATCACCGATCCTTGCTAGAAGAGCGTCTAAAGTTGTTGTTGATGAGGCAGGAGCAGCTGATGTGGGTTCCACGTATGCCGTATGGGTCGGGCATGTGCCCTCCTATGGATCCACCCTAACCCCTCCTGGTCTCAAGGCATAAGGGCCAACATACCCATGCATAGGTGCTGAGTGTAAAGATGTCTTGCATGGATGAGCCTAAATCTGATGCAATGGGAAAGAATGGAATGCATGCTGTGTCATGCAAGATGCATTGTGAGGGAGCAATAGTTGCTGTGCCGGCACGATTCTAAGCAACGAACCTGAGGCATACTGCTTCCCAGCCAACTCAAACGATTGGCCACCAAGTAATGGAGTCACATGCTGTGCATAGTGCAGTGAGGGTGTAGGAGGCAAAGATGATGCCCTCGTTGCTGGAGTAGTGAAGAGTCAAGGCGATGGTATGGGCGATGTTGCTGTGGAATGAGCCTACAATCTCAAAGTGGTCTGCATCGGAACCTCAGGGGTTAAGAGAAAAGGAGTAGAAGTAGGACCAGGATAGAGAGACATGCACTCCTGCCTCCTGGCAAGAGCCAGCAGATGTTGTGGTTGCATGGCAGAAAACTCAATGATGGATGGCTCAGAAGGCAAGAGCGGGAAAGGGACGGACCCTATGGCAGAAGTAGCCGCAGCCGACTGAAATCCCGGAACATGAAAGCCCGAGGAAGGAGGAGCATCTGGCACTTCTAGAACCTGTGCAGAAATCATCGCAATGGATTTGGTGACAGGCTCCTTATGGATGAGTGCCTACGAATGCCCCAAAGTGGGTTTAGAGTCCCCTTGAACTTCGAAACGGAATGTATAGAGGGAAGGGAAATCTGAAGATGTGAAGGACGGAGGCACCAAATCCATGATTTCCTGCAGGACAACAACAGGGGGCTCACTGGTCAGTTAGGCCTTGGCTGACAACGAGCGAAAATGAAAGGAGCTACGGCAAAGGACAAACGCACGAGCTCTAAAATGAACTACTGTCAAAAGTGACCAATAGCTCGGAAAAGGTAGGAGAAAACAACCATGGGAGGCCGCCTACGACGGAGACACCAGGGCTCTTAGCTGAGGACCTCACAGCAAAGTACTTGGTAAAACAGGCAAGGGAAGCAGGTATCAGAACCTGGACAACGACGCAATGACAAATGCGAGTTATTAAGGTGGCATGATTGGCACACATGCACATGAATGCTACTAACATGCTCTCTCTCACCATGCATGTCCCTCATGGAGTTGACCATGTGGGATACACTCATGGTTTTGGGTTTTGACTCTGGTTAGAAAAGTAGGTCCCTGTTCTAAATCCTGGCCGAAGCGCAGGCAATGAACGAGTGGTGCGTTGGTGGCCTCGTCTCCTGCAGTAACGTGGAGCTGAACCCTCTATTAGCATTGACACGACCCCAGACATGGGGGGACAAACTAGCAACACATCCTACGCCAAAGCTATAGAATGGGCTACTAGAGTTGTCCTTCGTAAACTATGGGTGACCGAGAAGAGAAGATGCATGCCCTATATGATCAATCATGCGATATGCTTTTGTGTCTTTTAGTTGCATTTTATGGAACCATAGGGATTTGTGAGCATTTGTCTCTAGTTATGCCTTATTCTTTGTTCAGCTGAGCTTGTGTGTTTTATTTTAACCAGATAGGGAGGAAAACATGTCTCTACTCTCCTAATCAATATAAATTCGAATAAAAGGAAACAAAACACACAAGCATGGCATCCAAACAAGTTAGACAAAAGGCATGAACATGGCAAGTGCTGGTGAAGTACTCACAAGTAGGTGTATAAAAGCAAGTATCGACAAATAAAGCATGAATTAAGTCATGTGCATGTGCGGTGGCATAGCAACAGTGTAAAAAAGGCGAAAAGCATGTTCATTCTAATATTTACAAGCTAACAGAATAAGCAAGCAAGCACAATGTATATAGACCAAAGACAAGTAAGGAAACTAGAACGAAAGCAAGAATCTGGTTATCCCCAGTGGAGTCGCCAGTTCCTGTGACCATGCCGGTGGAACCCTACACTGCTTTCCCCTACCGGGTGCGTGGAAGTACTCGAGGAGACCCGATACGGTCACGACAAAGATGGTGAATCCGAAGAAGAAGACTAGAATCGGAAACACAAGGGAAGATAAGAAACGATAAGGAAAAGAGTCGCCACCTAGTCTTTTAATGGAAAGATGAGGAAAACCAAACACACAAGAAAACCAAGAAGCAAATAGGATGCAGAAAACATGTGTGTTCCATGCCTAATGGATAAAATGCACAAATGAATGCGGGCCAGAGAAAGGGTAGGGATTCTGGTTACACATGGGGAAGGGGTTAGGCACCCCCATGTGTTTGAGAAAACTCGATCTTTCTAGGTTTCTTACTTGTCACATGGTTATTTAATGTGTGCTTGCTTATTCTAAATTCGTGCCAATGTTGACTAGAAAAACACACTAAATCAAAGGGAAGAACTGAAACAAAGGGAAAAGTTAATCCAAGGGTCAAATGTAGGCATCGAGAATGCCGCTTTACTGTATTCCCTTGGGCGTTGAGGAAAATCATGAAAATCGAGAAATTCTCGGAAAGCGTCTAGCAAATCAGCTGAAATTTTGATAAATCCGAGAAAATCAAAACGGGAAAATAATCCTCATTCAGGACAATGTCAGCATTGATAAGCCCATTAATGTACGCCCTCGGGCGATGGAAAGCCAAAACAAATCGAAAGACGTGAAAATCGGAAAGAATCAGAAAATGGTGAGAAAACCAAGCTCAAAAAGAGTTAGGAAAGCATACGCAATGTATGGAAGAAAAGGAAAGAAAACTTTCATAGAAAAGTGCAACAAAATGTGCAAAATGCATGTATGAGTGTGGTAATGAAAATTCCAAGGGCTTTTGTGCAAAAAACCCAAATTCTGAATAGAAACTGAAATTCTGAAGCCCAAATCATCAAAAATACATAGGAAAACACATTCCATGCAACTATGGAGAAATATATGGTCAAATGTGCAAATCTGTGCATTTTTGGTCAAATTGAAGTTTTCTAGGGGTTAAAATGCAATTCTGCCACTAAAACTTGCATTTAAAGCAATTCAGTGGAAATTCAGGGTAAAATAAGAAATAAAAAGGATCCATGAAAATTTTAGAAAGTTTTAGTGGCAAAGCAATATTTTTTCCCTAGAAAACATGCATTCAGTGTGAAATCTGTAAAGTGCAGGGCTAAAATGCAATTTACCCGGAGAATTAATGCATTCAGAAGAGTTTCAGAAGAATACAAGGGCTAAAATGCAATTTAACCAGATAAATATGCATTAAGAAGAGTTTATGTGAAGTTCAAGGGTTTTAATGCAATTTATTCAACAAAATATGCATTCAGAATGATTTTAGAGAAGTTCAGGGGCTAGAATGCAAATATATTGGATTAAAATGCATGAAAAGAAACTCTAATGGTTTTTGTTAAACTTTTAAACCTGGAAAATATTATTTTGGATACAATAATGCAATATTTTCAGTTAAAACTTTATTCAAACGAATTAAGAAAAATGATTAAGGACCTAAATGTAAGAAAAGGACCTAAGTGCAACAGATAGAAACTTTCAGAATTTTATTAAAATAAAAATGTTTTTTTAATTTTTTAAAAGAAAATAACAACGGGGGCCATCGACGACGGAGCTTCGTTGTCGACGACCGCCAAAGTGGCTATCAGAGGCTTTCTTGTGGTCTGATATGAGATTAGACCCCATGGGAAGCACGAAGAAGAAGAGGGAGAAGATCCAATGGATTGGATGAAGGATCGGATGGTTGGTTCCTTCCCCCCGTCTCGCTCGTCGTTGTGGTTGTTCCGACGAAACACTCGAGAAAACTAGGGCTGCTAGAGGCGGTGGTGTGATGGTCTGGAACCTCCGGCGGGTTGAGGAGGAGAAGTGGAAGACGTCTGAGGCATGGATGCAAGGAGGGACGCATAAGTGCTTCTCTAGATCAATCTCGTTGCCGACGTTGCAAACTATAACGAGTTTGGCTGAGGAGGCTGCCCTAGGCTCAAAATGGAACTCTGGTTACTCCAGAGCGTTGAGGAAACACTGAGGATCGTTCCTCAGGGACCAAGGAGGCGTTGCGGTGCGCTAGGCTTGCAGTTGCATTTCACTGTGCATCATCTTCCCCGGTGACGGTGACAGAGCAGTGTCAACGGCATATGGCTCCTGGAGGTTGAACAGTGGCTTGAAACGGCGCACCAGGGGTCGAAGAAGCAAGAGGGAGACCAGGGGAGGTTGAATGGATACTCTGGGGCCAGGGCTGTGCCCTGGACCAGCCCCCCCACCTAGGTCGCAGGAAAACGACTCCGACGAGGCTTGGGGGTTGATAGCGACCAAAGGAGACTCTGGATTTGTTGGAATTGACTCTAGGGAACACAGAAAGTCCTAGGAAACTAAAATTGAAGCTAAAAATGGCTAGAGGAGGGTGTACCTAGTCTGGCAATGTGATTTCTCCCTTGTTGCTCACCGGAGGTCGCCGGAATTGCTTGCTTGCCACCTCTATGATGCCTTCTCTCCTCCTGGAGCTCTCTCTCAGACCTCCTCCACTCTGAATTCTCTATCACTCTTTCACCTCTTCCTCCGTGAATTCTCGCTCTATTCACCTCCTATTTATAGACAAAAACTCTGACGACCCACTGTAACAACCCACTAACTTCTCTAACAGACCTAATGACCAACCCCCTTAGCAAGTTCCTAAACAGGCTAACAAATCCTAACAAACTAACGACCTCTAACAACCCTATTCTACTGCTGTCTCCGCTGTCCATCCAGGCATCGACAGCAAATAACGGCTGCTCTTGCTTGTGACGAGGCAGTTGGTTGCTCTGGTTCATGAAGGGCTCGAGCTGGAGAGTGGATGCAGCTGGGTCACAGAGAAAGGTGGATGGCTCAGTGGTTGGTTCATGTGGTGTTAGATGGTTAACAGCCCAGCCATCACACTTTCATCCTGCAAAATTGGGGTGTCTACAGTATCCAATCATGGTTAAGTCATCCAAAGGTTAACGAGCTATCCAGTGATAATCCCTTTAGGCAAGGTATATCCAAGCAAATATAGGTTACCAAGTTAAATGCTCAAAGTTTATCATAACAATATCGTAGAGGATGATTGGAGGCTCATGATGCTCTTCCAAATAGCCAATCACAACCAAACATGGGGTCTATTGCAGAACAAGGCCACGTAATGGTTTTCACTAGGGGGCGTTTGTGCACCCAGAAAGTAAAGTAAATGATTTGACAAGAATTTCATTTCCTATTGACCATACAAAATAAAAGTGTTTGTGCACCTAACCAGAAATGATTTCAAAGGAAACTTGATTCCTTTACTTTCCAGAGTATATAAATCACAATTCTTTTCACTTCCTACCCTACCCGATCGAATTTCAACGAAATCTCCCCAAGCCCCCCTCCGCCTACGCCCTCCTCCTCTCACTGCCCTCCTCCCCTAGTCCCCCTCCCTCCTCCCACCGCCACCACCCGCCTCCACTTCACTCCCGCCATCCCCACCATGCCTACCACCACCACGTCTGCTTCCTCTGTCTCCGACTACAAGAAGCTCTTCGTCCTTGGCCATGACAACGGTTGCATGATCTACAAAGTTCGCCACCACCAGAACATTTCGACCACCTTCACCCTCATGCTCCTCCACTCATCCAACCAATCCTACCTTGCAAGCCATCGCCAACTCAAGCGCGAGATCACCGTCTACCGCCTGGCCTCGGACTCCTCCCACGTCCTTTGTTGCAATCAAATGAAACCATCAAGCGAAACAATGCACACACCCTCCGCCCTCCTCTGCCGTATAACACCCCATTTCCACCACCGCCACCAGCATCGCGTCGTCTCCACCCAAATCCATTAGATCCCGAAGGTCCGCTTGAAATGGGTCAAGAACTGCGGCCTTGACCACATCATCCACCGCAACACCGACATCAAGGTCGCGTGCCTCCTCAAGGACATCATCCACCAGAGATTGGGCACTCCCCCCCTTCCACCACTCCTCCCGCTTCCAGAAAACCCTCGACATCACTGTCCTCATCCTATCTTCCTCTGTCGCTACCTGACCCTCTTCTCCTAGTCCCCTGACCCATGCTACTCGACCCTCCCCACCTACAGTCATAACTACGACTACTACGTGGCCGACGTCTGGAGCCTGAGGTTGACGGTGATGGAAATCAATTTCCTTTTCTTTCCTAAGCATGCAAAATAACAAGAAATTTAGTCAATAGGAAATCAATTTCCTTTACTTTCCAATTCTAGGTAATTCCTGTTGACTCTGGAATTCCAATTCTTAACAATTTCTATCAAATTTTGTGCACAAACCGGTCCTAGAAGTCAAATTAAAATAATGTTTTTTAGGCTAGTTTTCCATCATATTGGCAAATAATACACATAACGAGCATGACATGTGCTTTATTAGAAAAGAAGTTACATGATTAAAAATTGACTTTTGCAAATCATTATTTCAGTGAAATCTAACAATGAACTTTGTGTTCAAACATGATAGGTTTAGCAATTTGGCACTGTTATAGTGGAAACTACTCGTGGATAGAGGTGAATCAGAGTGTGACCTTGACATGCCTTGTTTGGCTATTTAGTGGCCACCACTGTCGATTAGCCAGTGCTTCACTTATGTGGTCCAGTTTAGCCCATGACCATCATCAGTGTAGGAGGTCCGCTAGCGATGGATAGCTACATCCTTACTCTGACAAGCCTCCGGTGTATTTCCAGCGCCCATTATCTTTACACAAATCCTACCCGACACATGTCGTGGATAGGATTAGTACACCATTAGCCCTCCGACGACCACCAATCAGGGCATCGATGGTGAGAGCTTGGCCAGACATGGTTGTCTGTTGGAGTGGAGAAAAAGGGAAGGAGGATGCAATACTGAGAAAAGGAACAAAAAAAACAAAAATGGAGAGATGGGAGAAGAGGGCGTGCCAGCTTCGTCATGACCACCATCACACCGATGTAGGTGCTTTGGTGCTTCTCTTCACCTGTAAACGCCGCCGCCGTCTATAGTGCAGGAATGCTGTCCTCTTCGCACGTCATTGCTCCAAGCCCTAGCCACCTGAACGAGGCGAGGAAGCGGAGGAGTTGTTGTCGAGTGGAGTAAGAAATGGAGAAGAAGAAGTTAGAACGACATGGAGGGAGAACGGGGGTTTCATTTCATTTGAAATGGGAAAACTGCACCTAGGCCCCTATAGAATTATTTAATGAAAGAACAGAGAAATTAACCATATGTAGCCCTAATGATTCATCCAAGTTCAAGAGAAACAATTTGGATAAGGGGTGGGACTCACCACGTGAAGAATCACCAAGATTTTGGCAAAAGTGCCCTCGTAATCAACTTCAGATGTTAAAATGCAATTTACCTAGTAACATTGCGATCAACCCCTCTACATGGGAAATGTACGTCGAAATAATGTTATTAGATGTGAAATTTGCCCACATGACCACATGAACTAAGAATTCGCCAAAGAAATCCATCAAATTGGTGAAATTACAACTTGGTCCAAAATTTATGCACAAGTTGCATCTAGGTCCTTGGCCTTTTTTTGAAAATTGTAGAGCAGTGATAAATATCTCACTTCCCCTCACAATGATCTATGGATATCCAAGTAAAGCTTGGCAAAATGTTCAAGTCCGTAGAAGTGGTCAACAGCATGAGCTGGGAAAGTTGTAGTTTTTTCCCTACATTTCCATAGAATTCCTGTAGGCACCTCGATATTTTGGCGGCTCGTAGGCAAACACTCTAGAAGGATGTTGCTTTGGACACGATAGGCTTAACCACTTTTGAACCCTATTTGACATTTTGATTAGTCTGGGATCATCACATAGACCGACCGCAAGCCGAACCAAGTGGAGAGCACTATTTTGGAGCACCAATGTGGAGCACCACGATGGAGCACCAATGTGGTGCACCAATGTGGAGCACCATCATGGCACACCTATGTGGCGCAACATGTTGGCGCATAGTCCTTTCTAGAGTGTTGGTTGTTGATTGTCCATCTTCTATGCTTGTAACCTCTCCCTCGAATGTTCTTCTATGAATCTATGTAAGTCTATTGGTTTCCAGTGCTTTTGGCATCCCAAGACTTTACCACTTCACTGCCTTTAAAAGCCACCCATGAACAACACTTTTGGCTCTCTTGGCAATTCACCATCTCTTAGCACCAGTGCATCCACTTTTAGAGCACCCTTTTTGCATCCCTGAGCACTCTCAACCGTGTCCAAAGGAGCAAGGAAAAGACACCTCGAGCCACCTAAGGAGGAGACACCATAGATATGTTCCCTTTTTCACTTTCATATGGTCTTTTGCATGACATTCTAAATGAAGCTCACACTACAATCTTGGATGATATGATGTTTTTATATTGATGTTTACTTACACATTTTTCTTAGTTTGGAGTTTATGACGCTCTTTTATGCAATTATGTTCAATGTTTGTTTGTCGTGATGATTGCTTGTACTATGTGGACTTTTGGGCAATGTATCATGGTCCCTATGAGGCTTTTGGCCATGGAATACGGGCTGTGATGCAACCCTTGCATGCTATATCATGTCCCCATGATCCCTAAGTTAGCTAGGATACCCTAGGAATCATAAAAATCTTCATAGGTAGTTGCAGTCTTAAGGAACTCGTGAACATGCATCAATAAGGAGAGAGTGAAATGAGTGTTTTAGACTTGGCTGTTTAGTATGATTATGTTCCCTAGCATCTAGGTTAGTGATTTGAATAGTCATTAATATAATTAGTTGCATACATCTAGCCCAGGCTCTGAAATCAGATTACATTCTGAAACAAAGTATCTAGAGTGCACCAAACTAGCGCACTAGGCTAGAGCACATCACTGGCGTACTATCCTAGCGCACCAGGGTGGCACACCAGTCTAGTCACAGGATGTAAACAGTAGGATTTTGGATCATGGATTGCTTGCTTTGCTGCTTGTTATGGACTCTGATCTTTCTGGTGTTTGATCTCAGATATAACTTGATCATGTTTGCACAATTTCATCATGTAATAACACTATTTGGATTATTTTTGCATCTAGTGAATTTGGCTTGCCACTAGGGTCTGGTGAACTGGTTGCCTTCCTAGACTCTTGTTTAAAGAATTCTTTTGCACCAATCCTTGATCCAGACCCAAGTGGCATAGCTGGGGCACATTGGCCTTTGTCCAAATAGGAGTTTTGTGGTCTTGTGTGAGGCTTATTATCCATGAGCACAAGACCCATATCTTGGTGTCTTGGGTTCACTCCTCCTTTTATGGCTATATGAAACAAGGATGAACCTTTATATGATCTGTTTTTCTAGATGTCTAGGATGCATTTTCAGATGGTCTCGAGCATATTTGCAAGATTTTATAATGCATAGCATATCAGTCTGCCTGTTCTGCAATTTCTGGGTCTCGTTAGCACACTTTAATGGAGCACATAGTGTTGGATCGAAAGGCCTCTCTAGAGGGGGGGGGGGGGGGGGGGGGGGGG
>JAMKQA010205942.1:0-10358 GCA_024699735.1 Posidonia australis
GGGGGTGGGGAGACGAGTGGAAAGGAAGAAGGGGAAGGAGAAGGTGAAATGAGGAGGAAAGGAAAGGAAGTGGAGGAGGAGTAGCGCCGCCGAAGAGGAGGGGAAAGGAAGAAGAAGGAAGGAGGAGAAAGCAACGGGTGGCGAGGAGAAGTGCAGTATGGTGCAACTCATAAAGCCTACGCCTGGAGTAGCTGAAAACGTGTCCACTTGCGCGTCTCAACCACTGGCACACCACACAACAACCAACCGCCAGCCACCACCAACGAGACAAACTGCTAGCCTCAACCACCAGCCCACACGCAAGTGGGTCCTACAAGCACAGAGCCAAACCACGCACAGGAACACGAAAAAGAAGCCAGCCCACGAGGCCCAAGCCCAAACGCATAAAACCACACAATAGGCTTTGAAACAGTAACACCTGTTTAGGAAATAAAATTCATAAAATGTAAATAATTACAAAATGAATTTTACAGGTGTTACAACATGCTTACCACTTATTAAAACAACAAACCACAATTAAAGCTGTTAAGGCTTGGCTCCCAGGCGAACACGACCGTTTCTTCTTGTAGCACCAACCGTAAATACCTATAATGTCCTGTTGCAATCAAGCATGTTTGAAGTGACTATTCTATGTCAAATCAAGTTTAAAATTATTACAAATCCACATCTCAAAAATTATGGTCTCCTCTAAACCAAAGTCTAAATCATAAATCCTTAATTAGAACAGAAAACCTCAAACACAAGCCATATAACTAATACTCACATATACAATACAAAAAAATGTTGAGTCACTTAGGCCCAAGTGACCAACATTAGTCATAAGTAGTTGCTAAGGTACACTACACTGCCACGATAAAGTCACATTATGGAGAAACTTTTCACCTTGGTATTTTAAGAATCTTCAAAAGTCTACACTAGACAACATAAGCAGGATTTGCCTTCTCAGTATTCTCAGGACTATTATGTTCGACCAATTAGAGGACCCTTTTACCTTTTGATCCTTTTAGTATAATTTCTTGAGATCTTATGGCCACTCATTTGGCTTTTGATCCTCTAAGAGTATTACTCATCCCTTATCCGTCGACTAGGCTATTCAACCTTTTTGATCTCGACTTCACTTTTGTGGTATCAATCATTCCTCGTCCGTTAATACGATCCTACGACTCCCTTAGTTTCTAGAAAACTACAAAAACCATATAAACTTCATAATAGGCAATTCACTTTTGACCATTTAGGGGTATTACTCATCCTTGATCCGTTAACAAGATGCTTTGTTTTCTTGATCTCTTGAAACCATAGAAACGTTTTTTAAAACCTTTACAAATTTTATTTATTTACTTTTGAAATCCTTTTTGTTGAAAAATCAACTCAAAACACGACCAAACATTGCACAACTCAATCGCAGCGTACTACACAGAAGTTAGGGCATATCTCATTCGAAACCAACATTCAAACACTACGAAATCGCTATAGATCACAATAGAGATAAAAACCACAACAAAACTTAGAATGATTCATCGTAAAACCACATAAAGCATACTATACATGATTCAACAAATCATAAAATATCAAATCCATACAGAAGGAATTTTCCATTGGAAAACCTAATATATGTAATCCTTGGCTGCCATAGGTTGAATTTCCAACATGAAATCCCAAAAACATCGGATTCTCCCATGGAATCTCAAGACACAACCACAACATGTACAGAATTAAATAAATGTAGGGATTTTGGAATAAGGTGTGTACTTTTCAATGAAGCTCGTTCCAAACACCTACATAATACAGCAACTTCATCCTTAGTAGCGACCACTCGTGGCTGCGACACTCGACGACAATAGTAGCCATCGATGACAACAGCTTAGTGAGAGTGTTGGCTGCAACACATGACTTAAGGTGGTCAATGACTCACAAGCTCATCCTCTCTTTCCCTGTCGTGATCTCTCTCTCAAACTCTCTTAAGCTTTCTTTTAATTTCTCGGTTGTGAATGCTTCACTACTTTCTTCCTCTTTAATAAGAGTCTTATGTACGACATTATTCATGAACAATGGGATAGTTGTCCATACATAGTGCTATCATGGGATAACACTATAGCATGACTGCATTTGTTTACCTCGTGTTCTACACACTCATGAGACACAACACGTTAAACTGAAAACATAGTGTGATGTATCAAGGAGGAATCATGGCACAATATGTCAATGCCATTCACAAGGTATAATATGCCAAACTGGAAATACAAGAAAGAAATATCCATGAAATATTCACTTTAATTACCTAAGAAGAATATTACATTAAAGGTAATCAAACACTAATCCACCTAATAGGACTCACTACTCTACCATTCAATTACCTAAAGTATAATTGTTAGAGTTATTAGATGGGTTATTCTTTAGTGGTTATATGGATATCCGTTTACTCTATATGGATACCATTATCACTATATATATGTATTTAGAGTCGATCAATAAGATTTATTTCTTTGTTTTCCTCTAACATGGTATCAGAGCGTTAGGTTTTTTCTCACCAAACCCTAACCCTTGCCTTCTTCTCCCCACCACCCCACCCTCTTTCAGCTGTCGACCATTTCTGACCTCCTCGCAGCTGCCGTCTGCCACTTCAGGCCTACTGCCTGTTGCTGTCGCCTACTCTTGCACCTCTCCCACCCTCTAGCCCTTCCATCGACTCTTTCCTACCCTCCGCAGCCTCCCTTCGGTGCCGTCAGTCCCTGCCCCAACCACCGCTGGCTTCTCCTTCAGCCGGCACAGCCGACGTAGTCAACTTCTTGAGCCGCTGGCGGTGCATGACCAGTCCTCTAGGCTGCTCTAGGGGGGATCTCCCACCTGTTGGTCTCCTCTCCTCCTTTTCCGGCGGGCTTCTTTTCTCCCTTTGGTGGCGTGAACAACCCTTGTCATTGACTCGGGATGATTGGTTAGGTTGTATTTTCTCTTTACCACTATTATGGTCTCCTCTTCTATGTGATACTTTACTATCTCTCTGCTGTTATTCTCCAATTTCCATGTACTCTTGCATTTATGGCCTCCTTCTTGGTCCCTGCTTCTGAAGATGTTATGTTACGTGCTCTCAGTGGGACATTTGTCAAGTTTGATGGTAAAAACTATCTTATATGGGCAAAGTTTATTTAAGTTTTTCTGGGAGTCCATAAAAAAATCAAGCATATTACTCATGATCCTCCTGATCTAAAGTCTATGGAATACGATGACTGGCTAGCTTCTGATTATAGTGTTATTACTTGATTGTTAAATAGTATGGAGCCTCAGATCTCTCGTGGTGTAGTTATGCTTCCTATTGCCAAAATAATCTGGGATACCTTGAAAGCCACCTATGTTCAAGATAAGAATATTGTCCGAGTTGCTGAGATATATGATCAATTCTTCAGCCTTTGGTTCCTGATGTTCTGGTTATGCGTCAGTATAGAGAGGATTTTGCAATTGCAAATTTTTTATCAGCACTCCGTCTCTAGCTTGCTGCCTTTCATGTGCGTGGCCACATTCTTGGTATTGACTCTGTCCCATCATTGACATTTGCCTTCTCTTGTGTTCTACGTGTTTCCATTGTGACTCCTACGGTACATAACGATCAATCTGCCTTAGTCGTGGTCGAGACCGTGGTCGTGGTCGAGACCGTGGATGGGGCCATGATTCTGGAGGAGGACATGGCAATCGTAGGGGTAATCTTAAGTGTGATAATTGTGGCCGCATGAATCATTCATCAGATCGGTGTTGAGCAAAATTCGACAAACCAGACTGGGCTAATAATGTTACTGAAGACACCTCTGAGCCTCCTTCCACCTTCGATGATACTGTGACCATTTTTCAGGTTGAGTATGCTCGCTTCCTTCAGTCTCAGACTACTTTAGTTGCTACACACGCTACTCCATTAGGTACGTTAGTATTATTCACGACTTCTGATGCTAATTGGGTGATTGATTCAGGTGCGTTAAAGCATATGTCTGATACTCGCTATTCTTTTTCTTCAATGACTACTTTTATTTCTACCACCTTTGTTATGATTGTTAATGGAACACGTTCACCTATCCACGGATAAAGGAATGTGTCTTTTTCAAACAATCTCATTTTGGATGATATTCTTTATGTACCTAATTTTCCTGTTAATTTACTTTCTATTAGCCAACTTACAAAAAACCATAATTGTGTAGTAACCTTTTTTTTCCACACATCTTCTTATATAGAACCTGTAGATTGGGAAGCAGATTGGTTTGGGACCTAAGTGAAATAGTATATACTGTCTCAGTGGTTGCACGACACCTACTATCTCTGCTTATACAGCGTCTACTGTTGAGTCATCTTTTTTATGGCATTGTCGTCTTGACCACAATAAATTCCAGTGTGAGTCTTGCCGACTTGGGAAGCATCGTCGGTTCTCAAATCCTGCACGTTAGGACAAACAAAGTTGTGCTTCCATGGAATTGGTTCACTTTGATGTCTGAGGTCCATGTCGTATTGAGTCTGTTCAGGATTTTAGGTATTTTATTATTTTTATTGATGATTTTTCTAGAATGACTTGGGTTTATCTTCTAAAGGATCACACTCAGGTGGTGAATGTTATCCAAAATTTTTTGAATGAAATAAAAATCCAATTTTCTAAACTATTGCGTGTGTTTCGTACTGATAATGTTCTTGAATTTGTTCATCTTGATGTTTTTCGTATGTGTGAGAACTTCACAACGAACTTCACAACGAAATGGTGTGGTCGAACGCAAACACCGTCATTTATTGGATGTTACTAGAACAATCATGGCATAAATGAAAGTTCCTCAGCAATTGTAGGCTGATGTGGTTCTTACAGTATGACATCTCATTAATCGAATGTCTTCTCTGTTCATGGCAGCATTCCTTACTTTCTTTTATTTCCTTAGAAATCCCTTTTTCCTCTGTCACCAAAGGTTTTTGGGTGCGTATGTTTTGTTCAGGATACTCGCTTGAATTTTGATAAGCTTTCTCCCCTGTGTACCCAGTGTATGTTTGTTGGATATTCTCGGACTAAGAAAGGGTATCGTTGCTTTGATATTTTATTTCTGCAAATGTCACTTTCTTTGAAGACACTCCTTTTTCGTCTTCTGTTGCATTTCCCTCACTTCCTCTACCAGATGTCCTTATTACAGAGTTTGTTTCTTGGTCTGTACCTACACCTTCTACTTCTCCACCTTTGTAGGTTTATACTCGGCGACCACGACAGCAGCCACTGCCATTAGCTCAAGGCCTCGACCAATCTACTTCCACTGATGCAGGTCGACCCTCCTTTGCTCCTACTTCTTCTCCTACCCCTGTTTCTAACCTTGACCTTCCGATTGTCCTTTGAATAGGTACTTGTGGTACTGCACATTCCATCTCTAATTTTTTTGCTTATGATCATCTACATCTTATGTATTGGACTTTTACTTTGTCTTTGTCATCTGTTTCTGTACCCAAGATGTATTAGGAGGCGTTACAAATATTTGAATGGAAAGCGACCATGGATAAAGAAATGTCTAGTCTTGTAAGACTTGAGATCTTGTTACACTATCTGTTGATACTGAAATTGTTAGCTATCGTTGAGTTTTCACTATTAAATACAACTTCAATGGCACAGTTGATCGCTACAAAGTTAATCTTGTGGCATGTGGTTTCAGTTGACTATTTTGACATATGGAGCCCATCTTATGATCGTCTATATCTTGTGGCATCTTGTGACATATGGAGTTGACTATTTTGAAACTTTTTCTCCTATCGCCTGTCTCAATTCTATTTGTATATTATTCTCGGTGGCAGTCAATCAGAAATGGTCTATTTATCAGTTGGATGTTAAAAATGTATTTCTATATGTGATTTGCTTGAGGAGATTTTTATGGATCAACCTCCTGGACATGTTGTTCAAGGGGAGACACATACATGTAGGTTAAACAAAGCAATATATGGCCTCAAGCAGAGTCTACGTGCATGGTTCAATAAATTCAATACAATTGTAACACAATTTGGCTTTCGGAGATGTAACTCTGATCATTCAGTTTTTATTAGGCAGAGATCTACAGGTTGTGTTATTTTGACTATCTATGTAGATGACATTCTAATTACTAGTAGTGACAGAATAGGGATTGATGAAAGAAAAGCATTCCTTAAGAAACATTTTGTGACAAAGGACCTAGGAAGACCTAGGTGCTTCCTGGGAATAGAGATTGCTCATACTAAAAATGGAGTATTCTTATCTCAAAAGAAGTATGTACTTGACCTGTTAAAGGAGACAGACATGTTTAGGTGCAAACCATCCAGTTCCTCAGTTGATTCTAACCTGGATTTGTGGGACACATCTTCTGAGATTCTTGAGGATGCAGGGAGATACAGGCGTATGGTTGGAAAATTGATATATCTTACAGTGATACGACTAGATATTACCTTTGCAGCTGGTCTGGTTAGTCAGTTTATGCACTAGCCTAGAAAGGTATATTGGAAGGCATCTTTGCAAATCTTGTCATACCTGAAGAATGCTCCTGGCTAAGGTCTTCGATACAGTTGCTATAGTTATTTGGATGTTTCTGGCTATTTTAATTTTGGTTATGCAGGTGACCGAGGTAGTAGAAAATCAACTACAGAGTATTGTACATTTATAGGAGGTAATCTGATTGCCTGGCGGAATAAGAAACAGAATGTTGTCTCTCATTCAAATACCGAAGCAGAGTACAGAGCTATGACCCAAATGGTGTGTGAAATGATGTGGATTAGAACCTTCTTGTGTGGGATTGACTTTCTTCCTAAGAAAGCCATGCCTATGTTATGTGATAATCAAGTAGCCATATACATTGCAAATAACTCAGTGTTTTATGAAAGAACCAAACACATTGAGGTGGACTGTCACTTTGTACGGAATGCAGTTATGGGTGGCTTGATTACTACTCCCTTTACTACTTCATCTGCTCAACTTGCAAATGTGTTTACTAAAACTGTAGCTGTTGGTATTTTTAAATCTTTTTGTAGCAAGCTAGGCTTAGTTAATTTATATGCTCCAGCTTAAGGAGGAGTATTAGAGTTATTAGATGGAATATTTTTAATGGTTATATGGATATCCGTTTACTCTATATGGATACCATTGTCACTATATATATGTACTTAGAGTTGATCAATAAGATTTATTTCTTTGTTTTCCTCTAACAACAATCAAGCAATAATCAAATCCCAAAACAAAACGTACAACTTATAGCTGGGCTACCAAAAACACGAAAAATATAATGTACCTTGCTTGGACTGCTGTTGCTTGTGAGTTTGTGTTTGGGATCCAACAGTTGAGATTAATTCAATGCTGCATCAAGCAATAGGGTTGGAATTTAGTAGTCCAGCAGGTAATCTTTGGGTTTGAAGACTTTCTAGAGATGGCCATCAGGACAGATTAGCAGATACTACTTCAAATCAAAATGAAGATATGGCATATCACAAATATATGTGTTTCTTTATCAAATGGTCATGAATGCTTTTGATGTTGATTGATGGATTGAAAGTCAAACAAAAATATTCAGCAATCCTTTTCAATGTTTTCGTATGTTGTGAAGTGAATGAAATACTTGGATTTTATTGATTTCGTGTCAGAGGTGCGGATCCTGTGGATAACAGAGACAAGTAGAAGTTAAATTGAATAGCTTGATTTGCAGTGATTCAAGTGAAATCATCATATATCTGAAACAGGTTGAGAGCAATGAGTTAGTACATCAACTCTGATGGAGTTGAGGTTGTGGGGTTTTCAATGGACCTGTTAAGATGCTGGTGGATGGATGCAGGTCCAGTAATTTTTTTTGTTGACCCAAACGGTGCATATGAGCTTCTACATGTCCATGAGAAGAATGTAGGTGAATCGATTTTCTGCAATGATGTAGGTAGGTTTGGGGTTGGGGTTTAGCTACTTGGACACTGTTAAGATGGGAAGAGAATACTATATTATTCATTATAATAAAGGTTTACAATCTCCTATATATAGGAGAACACATATTTAACCCACAAGTAACTTAGTAAATGGATAACGCAAAGATCCATGTAAGGATCCATTTACTTTAACAGAGACATCAGCAAACTTCTAAGGGATGTGGAGGCAGCATATATGAGCCAAGGTGGACATTGTGGGATTATGCCTCTAATTTGGTATGCTTCTACATCGGGTAAGTTTAGTGAGGTAGACTTTCATTATATGGACATATGTATTGTATGTAATGGTAATGGATCCTGAAAACTTAGGATTCATCATCTAACTATTTATACTCTTGTAATGTGTTCATTGAGATGTGACTAGTTATTCAATGTATGAGAGGAAAAACTGGAGGGCTAAAGATCATGGCATTTCAGTTCAAGATCTTTGTTTTTCAATAATGGATTCTCTCTCTTTTTGATAAACAGCTGATTTTAAACAAACTTCTCACACAAGGATAATGGATTCTCTCCCTTTTGTGCCTTGTGGTTTTTCCTTTGGGGTTTTCTATTTTCACATCTGATCAAAGATTCCAATCCTTACATGTTGCTGTCTGATGCTATTGGTTCCTTGTCCAACTACTATTCTACTAAAATAGGAAGTATCATGTTTGGTGAAAAATAATATATTAGCTAACTTAAGACATGGAAGTTTGGTTTGCTTGTATGGCACTGTGCAAGGTTTCGAACTTTTGTCAAACTTTGATCCTTCCAAAAGATCGTTTCACACATGGGTGGAAGCATGGGCCAAAACATGGGTGCAAATGATAAAAACATCAAAGCCCACTAAAAACTATGAATTTCGTTTGGAACCATAGGATAAGTTGACATAGGCAAAGATACACATCTAGAGCTACTTAGATCTACATTTTAGGAATTTATAATTTGCAATACATCATACAAAAGAATATAAGATGTTCTAAAATTTATAAAACATACTTAATATGATGAATACATGCATAATGAATACCTTGAATATGTTTTAACATTGACTTTAATTTTTTGTTTTCTATTAAGAACGGTTCTTTTTACTTTAGAATAATGGATGTTAATATTACCAACAATATGAAGTGTAAAAGAGACTTCTTTTAATTCATATTTTCCAAAAATTTTAGTTTTATAAGAAAAAATTGGTTTTCTTTTTTTAATAATTAAAATTTTATTTTAAAGAGTTCAAAATTATTTTATTTATTAACTACACTTCTTAATTGTGATAAAATTCAAATTCATAATTGTGAAAGAGGCTATTTTTTGTTGGTATTTACAAAAGAATTTATTCAGAAAAATTCTTTTTCTTTTATGTTTTCATTGATAATTTATTTTCTTTATTTTGTTAGTTCAAACTTTTTGTTATTTGTGGCTCTTTTTTGCAAATTTAAAATATGGCCTAAATGGGTTGATCCATTTAAATACATGTAAACAATCCATATAGGAAGCAATCTCTTCTCTATTATTACTTTCTTTGTCCTGGTAAAACAACATGGTAAAGACATCAACATGGGAAGCAGGGGAAATCAATGTCAGCTGTGCATAACCCTCAAAGCATCTCGCTTTTTATGTGACCTCAACACAAGATCAGTGACATAGGCTACACACTGAGTCCAACTTTAGGAATTTTGAGAATTTTCCTGCATAGTTCATTATGGCTATCAGGAAACCAATGTCTTAACTATATTTCACCAAAATGAGTCAATGTTTGGAACTTTGGTGCTATGTTTGGAACTTTGGTGCTATGTAGGTTCATTACGAACATGTATGACATGGTATTCTACTTGTAGAAAAATATCAAACATTAGAAATTGTTCAAAATCATGTTGAAAATGTTAAACGGATAATATATCTTAAATGAAACATTCCTATGATGACCTTACATACATTAAGTCAACACCGAGATGAATGTATAGATGCATAAAAGGATGGTATTCTACTTGTAGAAAAATATCATACATTAGAAATTGTTCAAAATCATGTTGAAAATGTTAAACGGATAATATATCTTAAATGAAACATTCCTATGATGACCTTACATACATTAAGTCAACACCGAGATGAATGTATAGATGCATAAAAGGATGGTATTCTACTTGTAGAAAAATATCATACATTAGAAATTGTTCAAAATCATGTTGAAAATGTTAAACGGATAATATATCTTAAATGAAACATTCCTATGATGACCTTACATACATTAAGTCAACACCGAGATGAATGTATAGATGCATAAAAGGATGGTATTCTACTTGTAGAAAAATATCATACATTAGAAATTGTTCAAAATCATGTTGAAAATGTTAAACGGATAATATATCTTAAATGAAACATTCCTATGATGACCTTACATACATTAAGTCAACACCGAGATGAATGTATAGATGCATAAAAGGATGGTA
>JAMKQA010205943.1:0-12832 GCA_024699735.1 Posidonia australis
AGATTTTTTTTGTAAAATTAAGTTGTCATGATTTTCTTTTTGTTGCGTACGTGTATATACATGTTCTTGTGGTTTTGGAAAAAAAAGGTAACACATCTTAGATTAAGTCCACATTATTTAGAGAAAAAACGAGTGTGTTAAATAAAGATCGAGACTTATCTATACTATTTTAAAAAGTAAAAGTTTTGTATTTTAATATCTCAAGAGGATGTCACATGATTGAGAATATATTAAAAATATGTCACATGATTTTAGAATATATTAAGAACATATCATATGACATGACATTTGACTTTATTTTTGTTCATATCAAATCAAAAGTTGTCATGTCATAGTTATCAATATAATTGCTACATAAATTGTGAAGATCCATTTAATCTTAAAGTAATTAATTTTATACTTCTTAAAATTTCATATATATTATTATTATTATTATTTTATACACTACTCGTGCTTGTTTAACTAGTAACTATTAAAACAACAGATTAAACATTTTAGTCCTTGAATGAGTATCATAACATATGCACTGGTTCGACACTCTTAGCAACACTTGATGACTCCAACACCATGATCATTCTTACCCGTGCCATCACCTCCATATATAGCAGGGGTAAATCTAATGTCGTCATGACAAATATTCCAATGAAGTCCTTTATCTTTGGTTAGAAAGGAAGTTGATCAGTAAATAATGAGAGTAAGTTGTCTTAATCAATCCTTCATAAAATAGGATTTCTTTTGTACTCTAGTCTCTAGGACAAACCTGGAAATTGGGTCGTGTTAGGTCGATATGATCTTCAAACAATAAGTTTGGAACCTAATTCATCCACGACTGATGTTAATATGCTGGATGCTATTCAAGTTGAGGCAATTGTAGAATTAGAAGTGTTTAATGTCTACGGAGAAAACGAGCCACTATCATGTAAACAATAGGACCGCGTAACTTCAGCTCCTAATCTAGCTCCTATTCAGTAACTTCAGCTCCTATTTAGTAAAACTGATAACACCACTATTTTCTAGAAAGCAGATGGATAGAAAATATCCTTCTAAAGTTTATTTTCCACGAACTTTATTCTCTGACAAAAAATAAAAAAAATGTTCTCTGGCCAAAATGATATTGGCATACCGAGACAAGGGGATGAACATATTCAATTTGAACTTGTAATGACCTTCAAATCGTTACCATTTGTCTTAACCACAATTTTTTAATTTTTATCTTATCTTTTATTCTAGTTACAGCTACATTAATTTTGAATCAAATCTAAGCATAAATATCTAAACATAATTAACAGAAATAAAACTAATAACTAAATATTCACCAGAATCTTTGATGTATGGCAATGTGACTCCTCCTATATATACTAGTATCAGCATTCTACTTATATCTTGTATCTGCAAAAATACAAATTTAAAGCACACATAAGTGATCACTCAAAATGATCACCCAAAACGATCATCTAGTATACATCCCACAACTTGACAAATTATGTCAAGGAGCAACCAAAAGAATGGCATTTCTTCTAGATGCCACAACACTACAAACAGGGAAAACACTATTGCTCAAGGTACAACAAATCCTTTCAAACATGTTTTTAAAATCATTTTCCTCTTTTTCTTTCAAAACCATATGCATACTCTTTCAAATCCTCTATGTACTCTTGAAATAGCTACTCTCATCAGATCAAGCCCAAAACTATACCAAAAGCCACACAGTTCGATCTTATGCACTCTCTGTGTGGACCAGAAAGCCAATGGTGTTTGAATACTCTCTATAGCATCCAGAACACCCACCACTGCAACCACAAAAGCCATAGAAAACAAACACTGAACTTTTACTCTGAAACCACGGTCTACTTTAGATCAGAGTCTGATTCTCTGAACCAGGGCACAACAAGGCTACAATGCCACTATGGCACAAAGCACCTCACCACACAGGCGCAATACCACAATCATAAGTCAAACAATGTGTTGTACTGTCCGACACTGGCCACAAGCAGATCACTGAGGGCCACTTCAGCATCTACACTACCACGGACAACCACCTTGTGGAGGATTTTGCTCGTCCTAGCTTCCCATTGCCTGAAGGACCCTCAAAAGGTTAACTACACACCTGAAAAGTCTGCTCACCCTACACCTAGACAAGCTATCCCTCTCTCAGGACAAATCACAAGGTATGCCCTCTTGGCGTCCTAACTGGTGCTTCAAGCCCCTAAGGCTCCTCACCTAGGCTCAACCAGTACCTACCGATACCACATGGACCTCAACCTAGCAGGCAACTCACAACCCTAATAGTATTAGTCATCCTTGAAGGTTGGCTGAGAGCATTGGTTTCTTGGTCTTACAACACCTCGGTACCCTTAGCAAATAGGCTATCATGGCTAACTATGCAGGAGTTTCACACTTCCTGAGTCCACTACCACGATACCACTAGATACGGATGGTACCCTAGGTCTTGGCATTCAAGACGAACGAAGTGTCACCCTCCTAACCTGAGTGGCATCTCGACCCACGGACCTCAGCCTCAACCTCGTTAATGACAATCTAGGAGTATCATATCTCATGGATCCAATGAACACCTGCTTGCAACCTCTTGGTCTCAACCACAAGCAGAAAATACTTTCCAAAACCCTTTGCAAAACTTATGAATTTCCTTTTCAAAACTCTTTTAGAAAATAATTTCAAAATCTTTTGAAATTACACCTAAAAACACCACAAAACGTAGCCTAAACAGCTTTTTGTTAGGTCCAAAGATCACACCTTGGAAGCGTGTAAGTTCTAAAACGTCATGCTCAACTCACGACAACTTAAGAAAACACCTAAAATAGTGCCATTGAATACCTTATTCAGTGTATCACACCTAAAACTAGACCGACATCTAATCCTAGGGTTAAATATAAATCTTGATGTCCATTTAAGTCATTAAGGAGAAAAAACTTAGTATTTCTAGGTCATATAGTCTTTTATCTGATTTATAACACCAAGGGACCTTGTTAATTTATTTTAGACATGCCTTAGGCCATCTCTAATGATTTTCCTAATTATTATTGTGTCATAGCTATCTACAAGGTTAATATTATACTAAATATACTAAAAACTACTAAAAACAAGTCCATAAGGACTTAAATGCAGCTTATACAAAACCTAAGGATTGAAATGCAAATCCTACAAAAAGTTAAGGACTAAAAAGTAATTAACACAAAAGTTAGGGACTAAAAAGTAATTTAATCCAAAACTAAGGACCTAAGAGCAACTAAATCCAAAAGCTAGGAATCCAAAAGCAATTAAATCCAAAAGCTAAGGACCCAAAACTAATTCTCATAGACTCAAGGGCTAAAATGCAGAATACCCAAAACATTGTTCATCTTCTTCCTTAAATGACCTAAAAATCACCTAAACTGGGAGTTGAAACTATTCCCAACATAGGCAACCAAATGATGCAAACTATATACCAAAATGAAGATCTCGATACGATCTACGTTTTCAGACAAATATCACAAAGATCTGTTGAGCGGATCGTAAGAAATCACAAGTCAAAGGTTACGGATACAGTGCGCAAGTGTAATAAATCTGCTCCACCATGTTGAATCAGAAATTTCAAATAATATATCAAATTGAAGATCTTGATGAACTCTATAATTTGGTACCTAAAACACAAGGGTCTGATGAGCATGTCACAAGAAATCACAAACCAAAGTCGACAGTCATTATTCACCTCAACAGTGAATATCGATGCCATTTAATGTCCAATAAATGCCCATAAATTTTCTAAAAATCACCAAGACATTCACACAAAAAAAAGATATTATCATGATCCCTACCAATAATTTGGAAATTAAAGGAGGAGTCTATAGCGGCGTGTACCTTGCGAGTGACAAAGCAACGACGCAATAGTGGCCCCCTCCTCCACTGTCGGCATAGGATCTTCCTCTTCTTCTCCTTCTCGTGGAAGTGACAATGATAGCATGGCGACGAGCTCCTCTCCTCCTCCCTCTCTTTCATTCTCCACCTCTGTCTGTCTCTCCCTCTCTGTCTCTTGTTATATATAAGAAGGAGGAGAGAGAGGAATAAGATGAGGAAAGCGAAGGAAGAAGGGAAGGAAAAAAAAGGGAAAGAGGCTTTTGAGTCCTCCCCACACTCTCGTCTTCTCTTCACCACGCTCCCTAAGCAATGATGGGATCATACTGCTCCTCGAAAACTGCAAGCCAAAGGAGAACCTAAGCTCGAGTCTGTGGTCACGAGTGTATGCACCCAACCACAAGTCTGTCGCTCAACAAGCCCATCCACCAACTTTGAGACCACATGACAAGCATCCTCAAGGCCATCACCATGTGCAAGCTAGGTCACGAGCACAAAAACAATGAATGCACTCAAGCGACTTGTGATAAAGGAAATTAGCCACCTGAGCACCCCAACAAACCTCTACAGCCTTGAAACAACCCTCAATGTCTCCGCAAGGGTTCACATAGTACCTCGAACTCAAGATACCAAGATAGGACATCCGAAACTTGATCGTGACGTCGAATCCAAGAAATGCAACTTATGTTTTGAGTTCTGAAATCTACATTTTCTATGTCAAAAAAGTGCACCAACAAATTGTGCCTGTAATTTGCACCTGACCTTCACAGACCATTGGTATTAAACACATGCCTTCATGTGTTTAATATAAGATACACCACACACTACGTTTAACATTGAGGAAGCTAGAACCATACCAATTCAGGCGTGGAACACTACTGGAGTTACGTTTTACATCAAACGTAGTGAGCTCAATGTCCAACAATCCGACATTTCAAGTGAAATATCTAGTTCAAAGCGCTATTTCTAATCTAGGTTGTTATAGAGCTTAAACGCGAATCTATAGCATCCTTTCCACCTCCTATATCATTTCAATGGCATCATTAACTATGTTTTCCTTTCTAGTGAGGATGACTCTATCTCTTGGATGCTTGCGGAAAACAAAGAATTTTCTCTTAAAAGTTGTTATAATGTTTTAAATGATGGTGTTTTAAGATCAGCATTTTGAATAAGCATTTGGAAAAGTGTAGCTCCATTAAAAGTTTAAATTTTTGCTTGGTTTGTTTTCCACGACAAAATCCTATCTCATGCCAATTTAATAAAGAGAAGTTGGATTAGTCCCTTACACTATGACATTTGTGGATGTTATGAAGAATCATCTTCTCACTTATTCTTGCATTGCCCTATTTTAAAAGCTCTATGAATTTTTTTTTCTTATTTAATGCAAATATTCATTTGCCTCTTATAAGTTTAACTTAAACCTTTTCCCTAAAGTATTTGTTTAAGTTCCATATCAAAATGAAGTGTTGGAACACCCTTATTCTAGCCATTGTTTAGTGTATTTGGCTGAATAGAAATGATGTTATTTTCCAAAATACTAGAAAAGATATTTCCTCATATTATGTCTCTAATAGCTTTTTAGTTAGAAATTTTGGTTTTTGGATAAGGTGTTGTCTCCTCCTCTATTTTAACTACTCTTAGGCAAATGTAGCATAATTGGGACTAGGTTTAAAATGGCTAGGGGACTTCCCTTACTACCAATTAAGCGGGACATCATAGCCTAGCTGACATTAGTGCTTCATCAAACGTTGAGCAGCCCTTAAGTGTTGCAACTCTAGCCACTATTGCAACTGAAGAATGGGGACATATATATGGAGGATGATATCCATTTGTCATTGCTTTCCATCCTTTTTTTGGTGTTGCAATTTGTTACAAACATAGCAGGTTATGATCCTAGAACTTTTTAGGTGAACTTTTATATGTCTATATGAACTTTTCTCCTATTGTCTTGTCCCATCAGTCTCTTTTTGGACTTATTTTGCTTCTCCTCCTCTTTGGAGGATTGACTCTTGTATTTTTCAACTTGATGGTAGCACTCGTAGCTAAGTTTTGCTTAATATATGAATTACCATTTCCAAAAAAAAGAAGACAGAGTTTCTTGTCCTTTTGCTTGCATCCCTTTGGTCTTTGACCTTTTTTATTAGGATGTATGTAATTTGTTGTATTCTATTTTACTTGATGGTAGACCTCATAGTCTTCTTTTTTTTGTTATTGGTTTAAGTGAATTTTTATACATGTTTCAGGATTCGAACTCAGAACCTATGGCAAGTTTAAAGTTCTCCCAGCCACTGTGACAATGAGCCATTGTCTAATGGACCTCATAGTCAAGCATCATTAATGAAACTAGTTATCCACTTTTTAAGAAAAATGAAAAGAAAAGAAAAAATCTTGGAACTTTGGTGGGTTGGGCTGACTTGACACGCCAACCAATAGGTCATTATGTTTCCACACTTTATGTTAAAATTCCTAGACCCTAGGGCCATCATGGGCTAGACTGGTCGAGCTCTAATCGGGCTGAATTAGGTTCATGTGTTAGTCCTTTAACACAATCCTAAACATCCAAATGCAATTTTGGACATCTGGATACAATCTCGGACGTCCGTTTATTAGATAGCAGTGATTACATCTAATATACAATTTAGGCATCTTAATTTTCTAAAAAAGTACATTGTTTTAATTTTTGAACGTCTTATCAAAAATCCAGATGTCTGTTTCTTTTAAGGCAACACGATCTGGTCAGTTGGTTAGGTAAAATTGCTTGTTGGTGGACCTCATGTTGTGGTGGATTTGCACTAGGGTCCATGTCGTGCAAGAGCATCCAATTTACAAATCACGACCCAGTCTTTGCCCTTGGCCCTCTCGTAAAAGTGTGTTTAAGGGTTTTTTTTCTATACACTTGTAGAATTTATATTTTCCAATCAATCTCGAGGTATTATCAAGATTTTTCAATATTTGGACTTCTCCTAGACCATTTCTGATGAAGATTTGTTAATTATCATAAAAGAACATTGTTATGGTCGTCGGACACTTCTTCCTGAATAAAAGAGTAAAAAATTATATAATCAAAATTTACACATCAATGACAAACAAAAGGAAAGATTCATACGTAATCATGAATGTAATATCGAGATTAACATATAGTTTTCATGTATATTTGAATATAATATCAAAATTAACAAACTGTTATATCAATCATTTGGCCCGATTTGATGCCGAACACATACCACTCCTACACATGTATGCTTGAATATAATATTGAAGTTAATATATTAATATGGGATCGGTCACTGAACCTAATTTGAGGCAAAATAAAACCACTCCAACATACGTATGCTCAATTATAGTGTCGAGGTTAACATATGGTTTTCAAGTGTATTCAAATATAACGTTAAACATGTATGTTTGAATATAATGTCAAGGTTCAAAACATTAGATCAAACATATGTATAATTGAATATAATGTTGATGAAAATGAATGATTTATTGCAAAAGAGAATACAAGATCAAATATACGTATAATTGGACATAATGTCGATAAAAATACGTGATCTAGCATGATTTAATAATAATATAGATGATGTTGGATTAGTCGCCCAATCTGGTTTGAGGCCAAACTGTCTTGGCAATTAGTTTGAAGCTAAACAGGCATTGTGTCTTAGCCAATCAGTCGAGCATGTCATGTCATGGCATCTACAGTGAATGACATACATATAGACCTGTCAAATGGATCGTGTCGTGTACCTATCATGTCGTGTATAAACGTGTATACTATACATATATGTTAAACCCAAACATGACCCATTTATTTATCGTGTACCTAATACTGAACCCAAACACGAATTGTCTGTTAACGTATATACACGACATGACCTGTTAAGTACACGTTTAAGTGAATCGTGTCGTTTTGATACGATAACGATCCGATTGACACGAGTACACGTTTATTAAATGGTTAGACATTTAATACAAGATTACACGTTTAGTATATGTTTAACATTTACACATTTTATACACATAAAAAAATCAAAGATAAATCAATAAATCATGAAACTAATCATTCAACAATATTTCACAAGTTTCATTGTTTCATATGCTAATATCATAAGTCTACAACATATCATAGACATTTACTATTCAAAATAGTGAAAGTTATAATCTATATACATGATTAGGTAACGTGTACTTATCGTGTACTTATCAAGTTTTTTTTATCTTAGACACGAAAATGACTCGTTTAATAATCGTGTCTACCGAATAGACATGATAAGTACACGAGACATGATAAGAGTAAACCCAAATACGGTTATATCGTGTCGTGTTATCGTGTCGTGTCAGAAATTGACAGGTCTACATACATACAGTATGGGATTGGTCACTCGATTCAATTTGAGACTGAAATCACATCTAATTTTTATGTAGGTTTGAATATAGTGTTAAAATTGTCATGTGATTAACATACATAATGTTGAGAAAAATATCAAATTAAACACATATTATCAAATATAATGTCGATAAAACATTTACTCGAATGTGAATGAAATTTTCTTATGTATATAAGGCGTAAGATATGTATGTAAAGAAAGATGATGTTGTTAGAAATACACTATCTATTGTAGAAGAGCGTATGAGATCAAATATACGTGTAATCGACGATAATATCAACAAAAATATGTGATCTAGCATGATTCAATAACAATACGTGATTTTATATAAATCAAATATAGTGTCAATAAATATGTTACAAAATATGTTCAAGTGTGAAATCAGATATAATATTGATCTAATTATGAGATCAAACATTATTTAATTGAATTAATATCAAAATAAATTGAATATAATGTTGATATAAATTTGGTTTATGATATCATATTCTATCCTTTATTGATATGTCTAAAGGAATGCAATTAACTGCAGAGACGACCAACATATATGACGTGGAATCGATCACCTTGCCTAATTCGAGACTAAATGACGCAAACTACCCCAACACTATGGTTGGGTGAGTGCCAAGCATAGTCACATATGACTTTCATATATATATGAATGTAATGTCGATGAAGTACATGTGATCATATGTCGAATGCATAGATTTGTATTATTGATTATAATATTGAATACAATGGTGGATTTAGGATTTTTTTTAAAGGTAGGGCATAATTATACAGATGATAAATCTTTCAAAAAAATATAATAAAATAATAAAATTTAAAAATTATTGAAATATCATTTCCTGAATCATAGAGTTCCTCAAGGCCAACTGAATATGCCTTGCAACAATTCTCATCTTGTTGTTGTCCCTCATTGCATTCCCTACCAACTCCAAAATCTACACCACGCACACCCAAAAAAAAGCACCAATTTTAATAACGAAAAACAAAATAATAATCAACCAAACGAAGCAAAAATTGAAACATCCTCAAAGGAAGAAAAGACCCATGTCAAAATAAGGAATCAAGTGGAGAAATGTAATGTCTGTTGGTAATAATGACCTGAATCACTAAAATCATAAAAAGCCAAACATCCATCCTAAAATTGGAACTTTCAATCATTGGCATTGAAACATCCACATGAATCGATGACCTAATCATACTTATAGACAAATAGAGAGAGAGAAAGAGAACAATTACCTTGCTACGAGGTACTCAAGGACGACGACGAGGTAGACAGGGACACCAGCGCCAACTCTCTCCATGTACTTGCCCACCTTAAGGAACTAGACAATTCTTCTAACTAGGAACTAAAGCGTGGCCTTCCTGCTCCTCGATGATGCCTTCTTTGTCGTTGCTGATCCAATTGCCTTCCCCACTTCCAACCATGGTAAATGGAACTATGACATCGAGATTAGGGTTTTGGAGTCAGAAGAGAGAGAGAGAGAGAGAGAGAGATTGTGGAATTTATAATATGTGCGGTGAGTTACGCCCCAGGGCATCACAACTAGCATTAAACTCACCTAGAGTTATTATTAAATAAATAAATCAATAAAATTACAGGAAATTTTAAATAAATAAACAAGTATAAAACTCAATTGAACCTAATTCTACCCAAAACCTGTGGCACGAGACTATGTGACTCCAATTAAATACACTAGACTGGACTACAACTCCACAACCTATACCTGTAAGAAGACACCAAAAAACACACGCATGAGTGACATCTAATTGTCACCCAACACACGCCTACTAACTACTAAAAACAACAAATCAAAATTGGAGCTGCTAGCACTCAACTCTTAAAGTCACATGGCTACTTCTCTTGGCAGCACCAAGTCTAAAAGTTGTGAGATTCTATTGCAGGCAATCATAAAATTTCTTTTAAAACATGCTTTAAAAATCATTTTCTTTTTTCTTTCCAAAACACGTGCATATTTGAAATCTCTTTATACACCTTTGGAATGACTACTCTATGCCAAATCAAGTCCAAAACTAGTACAAAACCATACCACAAAAAACATGGTTTTCTCTAGAGAGGAGCCTAAAAGGCTAAATCAGTGTTTACAAAACCACAATCACAACTCACACACACAGCACAAAAACCTATCGTGTTATTCTCGTCATAAGGGACCGATTAGCCTATAAGTAGTTGCTAGAGTGTATTGTACTACCATGGACAAGTCATCCTATGCAGGGGCTCTATCGTTCCAGTTCACACTCAAAGATCCCTTGATTGGTCTACTCTGGGGCAACACCGGGTATGTCTTCTAGGCGTCCTTGATGCCCAGGCCACCTAGGGACTCAACTCCTAACCTTGTCAGCACTGTGTCTGTGCCACCCAAGGACTCTACCTCTGACCCTCTCGGCTCATAACTTGACAACCACAACCTCGAACTCGCACTTGACTCTCCAGAGGTATCAATCGTCTCTAGTCCGTTAGTACGATCTTACGATTCTTGTGGTTCTTATAAAAAACCATGGAAAACACACGGACCTCATCCTAGGAAACTGACTCTCGACTAGCTATCCCTAGTCTGTCAGTTAGAAGCTTTGGCCACTTAGTCCCTCAAAACCCCGAAATCTTTGCAAATCTTATGCATTTCTTTTCTATATTTTTTTTGAAAAATCATTTCAAAATCACCACGAGAACATTTCAAAACTCTACATGAAAATCTACGCAAAACTACAAAACTCTACGTACAACAACAAGCCAAAACTGTACATGAGGCACTACACACAAAAAACCCCCACCAAAACTGACCTCAAATCCATTGCAGAAGGGAGGCACACTAGGGATACATGCCACCCCCAAGCACCAAGAGCATGCACTGGGGGTATGTGCCCCCAGCTTTGCTGTTGCTCGTAGTAGTAAGCCAAGCTTGCCACTGTCAAACCCAAAATCCTCAATCCCTCTACCAAAATCGAAGCTCAAAAACACACAAATGGGATGGATTTCCTTCATGGAACCCATCATTTGCGAGTGGCCTTCTTTGGCTACTGCGGCTACATGATCCCACTTGTGGGATCCAAACACCATAATAGCCATAAAAGAGGAAGATTATCAAAGGTAGGGTGTGTACCTCTACTGATTTCGACCTTGACCACTCAACCACTATTGCACACGTTGGTAATGACCACCCCTGACATCATGGCACACAACACTGCAACGTTGACGACAACTCCGTAGGTGATGGATGTAGTGGTGACAATTCTCTGACAACACAGTGGTGAACACAATAGCAGGGATGATGGTGGCGGTGCACCATTGTAGTTGCAACGACGAGTAGTGGCACAACAACGAGTGGCAATAACAACAACATCCACACCTCTTACTCACTCTTTTGTTGCCTTCATCTCTCTCTTAATTTCCCTTTTTTAAAACACTTGTGTCCTGGCACCTTTCACAAATCACAAGGCACAAACATTCATGTAAGATTCATGGGTCATAAAGGATTAAAAAGAGAGTCACAGGTGACACTGTAGCATTTTGACGTTTTCTCCCTCTTTCGTGCTCCACGCACCCATAGGACAACAACATGCCAAAAAATGTAGAACCCTGTGTATCATGACGCTACGAGCTAAAATAAAATCCACAAGTATTAAACACCAATCAGAGAATCCAAAGAGGGAGACAACCATGAATCCACTTTAATTATCCAAGGAACATTTACAATTACAAGTAATCGAACTCCAATCCTCCCGATCAAGCTTACCACTCAAACACAAAGAATACAATCAAGGGGGAATCAAATTCCAAAATGAATCTTAGATCATTCAGTGTCCTAGATTGGTAAAACATGCCAACAATAAGTGTCAGTAATACACACCAGAAATAAGTGCATGCAATATGTGCCAGAACTACATGCATGCAATATGCACTTGACCTATACAGACCACAGGTGTTAGACTATGAGATGGGGATGTGGGACAAGGTTTTGTTGAAAGCCAATGAGATGGGAGCACATGGATCTCCATCAATGTGGTGAACTGTGGTGTGGAGAGAGCTAGAGGAGACTTGGAGAGAGTTAGATAGCCAGAGCCCCAAAGGAGAGGAGACTCACTTAGAGCCAGAGTAGCTAGTAGGAGGAGGAGACTGTGGTGCCAGGTTGGACAATCAGCAACTTGGAGAGAGGAGAGTAGCTAGGTTGAATGGTCAACTACTGTGGACTGTGGTGCGAAGACTCGCCGTCGAACTGTAGGTAGTTGTGGCACGGACTACAGAGCAATGCCGTTGACCGTCGTGAGTGTCAATGGAGACATGGAGTACTTCACTACTGTGTGTTGGCCATCGCTACTCCGCCTTGGGGATTAGCGTAACGGGAAATTGGGAATATGGATTAGGGTGGTCGTAGTGAAGGGGTGGTGGGTTTATGGTGGCTCTCATCCAAGGATTTCCGGGGTAAAATGGGCTCCATGTCAAATTCCTAGGGCCCTACACCTACTCTTTTCAATGATTCGTTTTTTCTTTTTCTCCCTCAATGGCATACTGACTTACCCTATCCCTGCTTGGAGGTAATAAACACCTATGCTGAGGGGTGGCTGCTCTTTTA
>JAMKQA010205944.1:0-10097 GCA_024699735.1 Posidonia australis
ATTATTTAGAATCTCCAATTGCTTTTAGTGATTTAGAAATAGATAACTTAAATATATTAAAGTGGTGGTCTACTACAGCTATTAGGTTTCCTATAGTATCAAAAATGACAAAAGATTTACTAACGATTCCGACGTCAACTGTGGCATCGGAATCTGCATTTTCTACAGGAAAAAGAGTCTTAAATGATAAAAAATGTAGATTATTAGAGAAGTCTGTAGAAGCCTTCGTCTGCATAAAAGATTGATACGATGCGGTTGACCGTCTTCAAGGATTGAGCTTGAAGTCTGAATTAGAAGAAGACGATGATGCGACATCAACTTCAACAGGCAGAACAGACTCCCTAAATGAATAATTCTTGATGTAAAATTTTAAAATAAAAAATGTAAAAAAAAAATGATGTAAATATCTTTTGTATTTTTTATGTAAAAAAATGATGTATTTCAAATATTTTTTATTAATAAAAAAATAATTTTTAAAATTCATTTTTGGGCTCAATGGACTGGCCCGACCCGACCCGGCCCGTCGGCCCGACGGCCCGGCCCACAGACGAGCCATGGGCCGTGCTGGGCCCATGGGTTGCAAGAGGAGGCTCGGGCCGACCCTGGCAATTTCTTGGGCCGGGCCGACCCGACCCGGCCCATTTTCCATCTCTATGTACACCCTTAGGCGATAAAAATCCAACACAAAACAAAACTGTGAAAATCCAAGAAAAACGTGAAACAATATAAAAAGTGGAAAATCTGACTTAGGGAAGACAATGTAGGCAAATTATGCCATACTAATATACGTCTTATGGCGATGAGCGGATTGAAGGAAATAATACTGACTCTAGAGGTCAATAGAGACTAGGAAATCAAAGGTAAACTAAATTAAGAAACAAAGAAATGGTTTGTAATTGTTTGGATTTTGGACCCCACGTTGATGATTTTCGCCAACAAAATCCGTTATCTGTAACGGCCTACAGAAACCATCACTTGTAACCGCCAGCTCCTCTCGCCAATGTTGTTCGCTAGTCTTCTCCATCATCGAGATTCGCGTGGTCCTTCACCAACTCAGACGGTAAGCTCTGGTTGAAATCTTCATTGAATGGAGTCGAAAGGCTTGATGCTTGGTCAAAGAAGCAAGGATGGACCATGGGGAGTATGCTTAGACATTTGGATGGAACAGATAGCAATTGGATTCCGTTCCCCATCGATCTCAATAGAGAACACACCGGCTGGCCTCGACAGATGGCGACGAGGCCCGTGGAGACAAGGTCTGGGAGATGGATCCATGCCCTCGGGGAGCAAATGTGGACCCTGAGGAACTCTTCCAGGCGATCTGATCATCGAAAGCCATTCCAGATCATTCTCCCCATTTGGCTCGTTGACGTGAGCATCGGTCAGCTGCGGAAGAAGACCAGCGGACCTCATAGACGACTAGTAAGACACAGGAGGTGGAAAAGAGGTGCTGGAAAAGCAAGACAAAAGAGAAGGGGAACAAAATTATGTGCTTTGACTAAAGGAAGGTTTGATGAATCCTTTCACTTGTCTACCTCACCAGCACACACGCCGATCACCCTCGTCCGAGGTCGGCAAGCTCCATTGGATGTCCAGAGAGGTAGAGGAGGCAAAGAAGAGATGCAAACATGGATTTCAGCAAGAAAAACAAACTAGAACACCTCTCCCTAGCTTCGAGCGCCAACGCCAGCCTAACTCCGACATGTTGCCTAGTCCAGCTAGTGACGGTGGAAGGAGTGGAAAGAAAATCCTCCGAGGCATGCCTGTGAAGGTCATGAGGCTTATGGACCTCGCTCTCGATTTCGAACTCGTCTAGAGGGGAGAAAAACTCCTAGTCACTGTTGACGCTAGTGAACGTCGGAGGAGAAGGGGATCGGGTGCCGGAATTCAGCTCCCGACAACACGCTTACTAACACAAGGCTTAAACGGAATTAAGGGAGGTTAGGAACTTACCTATGGATTGTCAAAGAACCCTGAAGACTCCTCAAAGCTTAAGCAGTGTCAACAGAGGACAGAATCGTCATCGAAAACGCTGGAGCTAGGATCGCCTAAAGTTGGTGATGGACTGGAGAGCTGGAGCTTGGGCTAGCAGAGTGGAAATGATGGCGATCCAAGTGATATCCCTTGTCACGTGGTGCGGAGGAGTTTAAATAGGTGTCGGGGATGATTCGAGGCCATGGATGAGTAACGATCTCCGGTGGATGGCGGCGATGGGTCTCGATGGCCTCCTTAGTCGAATTCGACGTTTAACTAGGGGCACGATAGTCCTTGGAAGTCCCAAAGCACGTCATGAACCAATCTTGATTGTTGGTGACTGAGAAACTGGACATTTGGCAGCGAGAAGGACATTCATATCCCTCTGCACTGAAATAGGGCATCTCGCTAGCTATTTTCGCCACTTACATTTATCGAGTTCATCTGTCTGGAACATCCGCCATAAACATCCGCTTGATCCAACAAAAGTCAATCAACTAGACCTTAAGTCATTGACCGACCTTTTTGGGGACCAACTAGCGACCATGGGTTATGATGGATGGTGTTTACATGATTCTGAAAGTTTAATAGATTGATGAATGTTTTTTTGGGATATTTTTAGGGAAAGTGAATGGGCTTACCATCTCCATAGCTTGCGACCTCTCTCTTAAGTCCGTTAGAACATGCTTGTAAAACACGGGGTGTCTACAGGTGTGCTACAATAGTGGGAAGGTGGGACATGTCTAGAGATCCTGTTTAAAATCGCCCAAGATGGTAGGAAGGGCACTATAACAGCCAACGAGGGGACGGTGTTTACTATTGCAGCTCTAGACGCTGGACCTTCCGGAGATGTAGTAGAGGGTAAGGATGTTTAGCTAGTGTTGTGTAACCCTCTACGTGATCGTTGTATTGTCTCTTGTAATCTAGACAACTGTGTGATGTATGGATGTTGTTTTGTTCTTGTGCTTGGTCACTAGGTTCTTTTTTTATGGCTGGTCGGTTGGCCAAGGTGTTGTTTGACTCAAGTATCTCTTTTTCCTTTGTCTTTGAGTCCTTTGCGGCAGAGTTGGGAGAGAGACCAGCTAGGTTGGCCTTTCATTTCAGGGTGGTAACACCGCTGGGGGAGCACAGTTTGGTGTGGAAGTATTTACGATCTGTCGACTTAATGCTGAAAGACAGAGAGTTCGATGCTAGCTTGATCATGATGGACATGCAGGAGTACAATGTGATTCTCGGCATGGATTGGTTGGCGCAATAGTCTGCTTTGATCGACCATGCTCGGAGGAGAGTTTATTTTGGGTCTCCTGATGATGGATCCTTCTTTGTACAAGGTGAGTGTTAGGGTGAGCCTAAGCTTGTCTTTTCAACTATGAAAGCTTATAAGTCTTTTGGCCAGGGGTTGCGTGGGGTACCTAGTTAGTATAGTTGCCTTCACTTCTCCTGATTTGGGTGTTCACAACATCTCTGTGGTATGTGAATATCCCGATGTTTTTCCTGACGATTTGCCTGATATGCCACTTCATAGGGAAGTAGAGTTCTCAATCAATCTAATCTCTGGTTCTAGTGTTGTGTTAAAGCCTCCCTATCGCATGACGCCGGCAGAGTTACGAGAGCTCAAGATCCAGTTGTAGGAGTTGCTAGATAAGGGGTTTATCAGGCCGAGTATGTCTCTGTAGGGAGTGCCTGTCTTGTTCGTTTGCAAAAAGGATGGTTCGCTTTGACTGTGCATAGATTATTGGATACTGAACCAGATCACGGTGAAGAACAGGAATCCCCTATCCCGCATCAACGACCTGTTCGACCAGCTGCAGTCTGCCTCAGTGTTTTCGAAGATTGATCTGAGGTTAGGGTATCACCAGTTGAGGATACAAGACTCAGACATTCAGAAGACTGCCTTCCGGATGTGGAATAAGCATTACAAGTTCACGGTCATGCCCTTCTACTTGACTAATGCATCGATTACATTTATGGATCTGATGAATAGGATTTTTAGCCCATTTTTAGACCAATTCATTGTAGTTTTTGTTAATGATGTGTTGGTCTACTCCCCTGATGTGGAGACTCACGTCTTGCAGCTGAGGGCCGTTTTGGATACTATGAGGCATCATCAGCTGTATGCCAAGTTCTCCAAGTATGAGTTTTAGTTGAGTGAAGTTATGTTCCTTGACCATTTGATTTTTGGAAAAGGCATTAGAGTTGACCCTGCCAAGGTGGAAGCGGTGAGTGATTGGGAGCAACCCAGGAATGTGACTAAGATTAGGAGTTTCTTAGGTCTGACGGGCTACTATAGGTGGTTTATTAGGGATTTCTTCTCTCTCCATAGCTGCGTCTCTGAAAGAGTTGACCAAGAAGGGAGTCATGTTCTGTCGAGACTAGAATTGTGAGGCAAGTTTCCAGGAGTTGAAGTCTCATCTGGTTTCTGCCCCTGTATTGACTCTGCCTTCTAGAAGTGGTGGCTTCACTGTGTATAGTGATGCTAGTGGTGTTGGGTTGGGGTGTGTTCTGATGTAGAATGGCAATGTTATCGCATATGCTTCACACTAACTGAAGAATCATAAGAAGAACTACTTGACCCACGATTTGGAGATGGTTGTCGTAGTGTTCGCTCTCAAGCTCTGGCGGCACTATCTATATAGGGAGCTATTTGAAGTCTTCATCGATCATCAAAAGCATAATATGAACAATAGTAATTGCATTTTACCCTTTTTATACAGTATCCTTTTCTTTGCTAAAGTGTTCCCACACATTAGACTTTGTCTTGCAAGGCCTTTTCTTGGAAAGTTTAGTTTCAGAAGATGGAATAACCTCATTAGTTGTTCTTTCCTTTGAGGTGTCATATTTATTCTCATTGATTGGATTGCTTCCATTATTATCTTCAATGCTTGCCTTCAACAAAAAAGCATTAAAAGTATCAAATATTATACTCAACAGTAAGTGTAAGAGAAAGATGGAATGCAAGTGAATGAAAGAAAGTAAGAAACTACCTCCATTGGAGAAGTAACACTATTTGTGGACGTTGTTTTGGATAAGAGTCCAGCGACGTGGGGCGATGGAGGAAGTCCAACTAAGCAAGAGGAATAGGTCTAGCAAGACCAATGTCCTGATGTTGGATTTTGGAGGAGGAAGTCTGACGTGAGGCAGTCTAGCATCTAGCAAGAATATTGGAAGAGGAAGAGGGTGGCTAGCTAACCATGTCAAGACTTAGGAAGGGGAAGAGAGAGACTAGTTGGTTGATGGTTGGCAGAGTGGAGGAAGAGGGTGGCTGTTGATCTAGTGATCTCCATATGCTGGAGTGGAGGGATGGGAGGCGAAACTGGCATCTCGATGCTGGATCCTGGAGGAGGAAGTCCAACGTGGGGTAGTCCAGGGTTTAGCTAGAATACTGGAAAAGAAAGAGGGTGGCTAGCTAACCTTGTCAAGAAGCGAAAGAGGGAGTCAGGTGGGCTGGTGGTTGGCGGAGTGGAGGAAGAAGGTGACTGTTGATCTAGTGATCTCTACGTGGTGGCGTGGAGGGATTGGAGGCAAAATTAACGTTCCAATGTCCACTGATTTTTGATGTGGTGTGGTGGTTGATCTCAAATCTCATGGAGAGATCTTAGTCCTCATGAAGAGGAAGAAGAAGAGGAAGAAGAAGAGAAGGCGAAGGTAAGGAGGTGAGGCAATGTGATGTATGTGTGAGTCTGAAAATGAGAATTGGGATTTAGGTTAGTCATTACTATTAGATACTTAGGTTTATATTATTTTAATATAATGCTAATTAGATTTCTTTTATATATAATCTAAGTATGTTACATATATTAATATAATGGTACCATATAATTATGTAATGTAACATGTTAGTAAGATGTATATATTAATACTAGATTTAAATATTTAATGTACACATTAACATATTTAACCTATTGGTTTGGTTTGATTCGGTTCTGTAACACTCGTAAATTCATTTTTATAAATATATACATTTTAATGAATTTATTCTTGATGGGTGTTACTGTCCTGAGGCCCATTTGTGTAATTTGTGACTTTAGACTTGAGCCTCATGGGTCGACTACTGTTTGTGTATTTTCTGTGCTTGTAGCCAGGCTCGTTCCTGTGCTGTGTGGGCTCATGTGTGGGTCCGTGTGTGGGCCGGTTGGTGGGGCCAAGGTTGAACTCGTGCTATGTTTAGTGTGGTAGGCAGTTGGGGTGTGTCGGTGCGCATGCGTAGCTGACTGGTTGCATGCACATGTTCACCTTCCTCTTTTGCCTGGCTTTTTAAGTTGAGGTCCTCCACCATGCATGACTTCTCTCCTCCTTCTTCCTACGCACTTCCTCCTCCTTCTCGAGTACACCACTCCTCCCACTTCCATTCCACCGCCATCCTCTCTCTCTCTCTCCCACTCACCCTCTCCCTCCCATCTCTTTTGTCTCTCTCTCTCTCCCTTCCCCAATTTCCTCCCCTGTACCATTTCCTTATTTGGTGTGCCTGAGAGCGAGTGGAGTGTAGGACAATGCAACGAGGCTACGAAGGAGCTTACGAAGGACGCGTGAGGCTACGAAGGAGCTCACGTGTCGCTGGTGGTTGTGACAGTCAGCCGATGTTGGCATTGGATCGTTGGAGGGCATAGTAAGATACGCACCTCACCTCTACTGTACAAATACATGTAAAATGGTAGAAATCATAGAAATGAATGGAATTTAGGTTAAATTTATGCTTGCTAATTTTTATGTGATTTTTGGCGAATTTATGAGGCATTTATGGCCATTAATGTGTGGTTGAGTTTTGGGTTGTTTTCGACCCCTACTGCTTTGTGATTTTATTGAGTGAGCTATGTTTGATGGATTCTCATGTTTATTGTATGGATTTGGAGTAGACTCGAGGTCTACAACATATGCTTTTTGTGAATTTTATTGTGACTGTTTGGCAGGTCTACTCTTCACTCCCAGTTGGGAGAAGAGTCAGATATGTGATTTGGGGTCATTTTTTGCTTTCGCTAAAAACAACATACTGAACGATTTCGATATGTCGTTTTATTGTCAATTTGGGTTCTCTTGGCACTGGTTTGATTGACCAAATTCTTTCGATTTGTCATTCCATGCATTGAGTGTTGACTGTTGGCCCTATTCGGTCGATCGATCCTTTTCAGTTTGCCGAACTAGGGATTTTCGGACGACCAATTTGAATTTTGGTATATAGTTTTAATGCCTAAGCCCAATTCGGTTGATCGACCCAATTCAGTGTGTTGAACCAGGCCCCAGTTCTTGTGTTTTTGGATTATTTTTAGTGTCTTTTCTAAGGTGTTTCTTGGACCCATTTGGGGTGGTGTTGTAGGCCATCAGTGGTAGTCTTGTGAGACATCTGATATGCCAATTTTGTAAAGATTTTGGAAGAGTTTTCCAAAGATATAAAATAGTTTGGAAAATGATTTTGAAAGAGATGTATTGGCCCATTTTGGAAATGATTTTCCTGATTTTTTATGTGCAGACTAAGACACCGTGGGACCATGTTGTCGGGACTATGAAATGTGACAACATTCTCATATGGTCGGACGCATCTCCCTAGTTGAGGTTGGGGGCCAAGAAACCCAAGGTTGGGGTTCATCAGGTCTTGGAGGTATGACACTCCTTAACTGTCGCACCAAGACTAGGGTTGAAGTCCACGGGTTGAGGTGTTTGTAGCATGACAAGGAGGTATGATACACCTGTTGTCGCTGGGAGCACTAAGGCTTGGGTGTCGTCGGGTGTGGAGGTATGAGACTCCCTCCTGAGCACTGTGTAGAGGACGCTGTGAGGAGTCGTACCTTGTGGTGCCCAGTGTGGATGGGACACGTGTCCCATAGCCAGTAGCATTCTGAGAGATAGGACTATCTTCCCACGAGGGATTGGCTTTGTGAGGTTTCTCTAGGCGGGAGAATTGCAGGATGGTGTTACTCTTACAAAGGGTGGTGCCACCGTGGCAGTGCAGTGTACCTTTATGGCTGCTTGTGACCAAAGTTGGTTGCTTGGCGCTGGGCTTCTCGATTCACTATGTGTGGTTTTGGCCATTAAGGACATTGCTTGTGGTTTGGGCCAAATAGGGCGTTGTTGGCTTTGGTTTTCGGCTTGATGGGCCTGAGTTGTGGTTTAAGTAAACGTTTGCAAAACGATTTTAAAGGAATTGTAGTTTTGTTTTCCGCTGTTTCTCTTGTGGGGTGCGTGCTGAGTGACTTTTGTCACTCACGTTTTCTCGTGGTTTCTAGGTTGCAAGTGTAGGTGAGCGAATTTTGGCATTTAATGTACATAGTCTGGAGTCTCATAGCTACATACACAAGTTCTTGGATGTTAGATCTTACAGTTTAGCTTTTAATTTCCTATAATTTAATTTGTTTAAATTATTGTGAAAATTTGGGGACGTTACAGATTGGTATCAGAGCACTAGGTTCACTAGGTGCACTAGTCTAGGGTGTTTGGTCTAGAGACTCCATAGGTTTTGCATGCATGATGTTGTCTGCACCTGTTGGTTTTCTCCATATTTTTGGGTTGTTGTTTCAAACTATTGTGTAGGTATTTTGCTCCTCTTCTCCTGCAGGATGTTTGGCCGTGGCCGTAAAGGTAAGGCCCCTGTTAAGGAATCTGAGTCTCATGAAGGTGGTGGATGGAAGGCTATACGTGCTGAATTTCGAAGCTTGGTGCATGAAATCTCCCATGCCCTTGGCAAGAGCAGTTCTAGTGATTCATCAGGAGATCTGTGGTTGCAACAGTTGAGTAAGCTTCGTTTGTCGACGTTTCGAGGCATGGGTGGTATTGAGGAGAGTGAGGCTTGGCTATCGAGGGTGGTGAAGATGTTGGATAGTATGACGTGCCAAGAGAAACATTGGGTGCGGTTGGCTACTTACTTGTTGGAAGGTGAGGCAGATAAATGGTGGGAGTCAGTGAAGCGGTTGAAGATTCCAGACTCAACTACTGTTAGTATCAAGTGGAAGGACTTCGAAGTAGCCTTCTACGAGAAGTACTTCCCTTATTATATGAAGGAGTAGTTTAACCGAGATTTCCAGAACTAAGAGTAGGGCAACATGTCTATGCTCGAGTATGAAGCTACTTTTGCCTGTCTGGAGCATTTCTTTCCTACCTATCCCTCAGAGGAGTGAGTGTAGAGATTCCTGAATGGCTTGAATCCAGGACTAAAACTGAAGGTAATGGGTTGCCGGTGCCATACGGTGGTGGATATGATTGGAATGGCCATCCGCTTCTAGGAGAAATACAAGAGGTATAATAAGGGTTATTCCTTAGTGAAGAGTAAGTCTTCCTTCACTTCCGGTTCTCTTTCTCCGATATGATGAGTCGTAGTGATTTGGGTAGTCCAAGGAAGAAGAGGAAAGGGACGTCTGGTGATTTCTCTACAGAACGGCATAGTTTCGCTGGTAGCAGTGGTACTGGTTTTAGTTAGACATATTTCAATGCTCTTGGTGAGAATAGGTGTTATCGGTGTGGTCAGGTGAGCCATATTGCTAGTACTTGTCCTCGTTTGCGGCAAGCTTCGGATTCAGGGGTATGCTACAACTGTGTGAAGTTGGACATATTCAAAGGTTCTGCCCGAACCCTCCCAAGAAGGCAAGAAGCGCACTACAACAGTCGATGAAGAGACGAGTGTTCACTATTTCAGTCCCTGATGTAGGACCTTCGGGAGACAGGGTAGAGGGTAAGGATGAATAATGGTGTTGTATAACTCTTTATGTAATTATTGTAACCCCTCTTGTAATCTAGACAACTGTCTGATATGTGGATGTTGTTTTTGTTGTTGTGCTTGGCCATTTAGGTTCTTTTCTTGTGGTCGGTCGGATGGCCAATATAGTATTTGACTCAGAGAGTTCTTTCTCTTATATATGTCTTTGAGTCTTTTGTAGCAGAGATAGAGGATAGGCCAACTAGGCTAGCCTTTCATCTCAATGTAGTGACGCCACTGGGAGAGCATAGTTTAGCCTGGAAGCATTTGCGGTTGTCGGCTTGACGCTAAACGACAGAGAGTTTGATGTCAACCTCATAATTATGGACATGCAGGAGTACGATGTGATACTCAAGATGAACTGGTTGGCATAACAGTTTGCCTTATTTGACTGTGCTCGGAGAAGAGTATATTTTGAGTCTTCTGGAGAAGTGTAGACACC
>JAMKQA010205945.1:0-10134 GCA_024699735.1 Posidonia australis
ATTTAATTTGTTTAGTTTTAAGTGTAATTGGGTCAGAGTGGGCCAGTGTGGGTCTAATTAGGCTTGTGTGGGCTAGGGTTTTGGTGGTCCCAACCAGAGCATCGACCGGAGTAGCCTGCTGCCAAGTGACTTCAAAATCGGGATGTCTACACATACCACCTAGGAAAGGCTAATGTGGTCGCAGATGCTCTGAGCAGGTGTACTTATGTTATGGCCAACTTAATGATTAAGGAATGGTATATGTTGGAAGGATTGGTCAAGTGTAGACCACGAAGACAATCTCAGTGATTTGTAAGAGCCTTGTTGGCAAATTTATCTATTCATCCAAGACTATTAGAGGCTATTGTAGCAGCTCAACAGTTGGACCCATTTGTGTGGGACACATGGCAAAAGATAGAGGCAAGAGAGGCACCTCATTTCTCTATTGGTGTGGTTGGAAGGCTCTAATATGACCTACATATGTATGTGCCTCAAGTGGAGGAGGTAAAACAAGAATTGCCTGATGAAGCGCACTGGTCTAGATACATGATCCACCTAGGATGCACTAAGATGTATAAAGACTTGAAAAGTAATTTTTGATGGACTGGAATGAAAAAGGAGATTGTTGAGCACGTGGTAAAGTGTGTGATTTACTAGCTGGTGAAGATCGAGCACCAAAAGCTCAGAGGAACTCTGCAACCTTTAGATATCTTAGTCTGGAAATGGGAGCACATGTCAATGGATTTCATGACAGGATTACCCAAGATCAGGAGAAAGAATGATACCGTATGGGTAATCGTTAACTAGCTCACCAAATCAACGCACTTCATGCCTATGAGGGTGAATCTTCCCTTATTGCAGTTGGTAGAGTTGTACATGGCAGAAATAGTTCAGTTGCATGGAGTTCCAGTGTCAATCATGTTTGACAAGGACACACGATTAATATCAAGGTTCTAGGGAACATTGGAGGAAGCATTTAGCATAGTGTTAAACTTCAACACCACTTTCTACCCTCAAACAGATGGTTAGACAGAAAGAACGATTCAAACACTGGAGGATATGTTGTGGGCTTGCGCATTGGACATTAGAGGAAGTTGGGAAGAACATCTACAGCTGATAGAGTTTGTCTACAACACTAGCTAACATTCCAGCATTTGGATGGCTCTATACAATGCGCTATATGGTAGACCATGTAGAACACCCACCTATTGGAGTGAGGTAGGTGAAAGGTAGCTTGTGGGCCTAGAGATTGTGCAATAGTACAAGGACAAAGTTGACTTGATCTAGAAAAGATTGGTAGTTGCTCAAAGTAAGCAGAAAAGCTATGCAGATAGGAGATGAAGACCCTTTGAATTCGAAATAGGAGACTTCATTTTCATGAAGGTATCACCAACCAAAGGAGTGGCGAGGTTTGGAAAACAAGGAAAGTTGAGTCCTCACTACATTGGGCCTTACCAAATTTCTAGAAGAGTTGGTAAAGTGGCATACAAGCTGGACTTACCTCCAAAACTTTCAAGTGTGCATAGCATCTTCCATGTATCTATGCTAAGGAAGTGCTTGGAAAATACATCTCAGGTGATTTTGATGCAGCCAGAGGAGCTACAGGAGGACTTGTCAATAGTGGAGGATATCATGCAGATATTTGAGCAGAATGAACAAGTCCTCAGAAATAAAGTAATTCCTCTAGTGTTGGTTCAATGGCAGCACCATGGTGCAAAAGAAGCTACCTAGGAGCATAAGACAGATATCCAGTCATAGTACCCCGACTTGTTCTGTTAGAGTCAGATTTTGGGGACAAAATTTCTTTAAGTGGGGTAGGATGTAACATCTGTGCCTAGAATAGCCTGACCATGGCATGGACCCATGTACCAGTATGATGGGTTAGAACCACATATTGGTATCGCAGATTGGGTAGATCAATTGTCCAGAAATGAATGTAAACCATGTAATTGTAATTTTGATAATCTTGTTTATGAATGAGTAATTAAGGATGATTTGTGCTTCATCTCCTTTGTTGTGCTTGTGTCTTCCTCTGGTTTCCTGTATTGTGTGGTGTTTTGGTATTTTGTAACCCATATATGTGGAAAAAGACAAAGAGCAAATAATGCCAAAGATTACGTAGTGGAAACCAAATTTTCACGTCTATCGTCTTTCCACAGGGAATATCATGCCTTGCCCCGTTGATTGACGCCATGTCCTATAATTGGGATTTCTGAAGACTATCGGTGACTGAACACGACAAAAATTAGGAGAAAATAAAGAAGGAGAAGAGGAGATGATGTCGGTAGTGGAAATCTAGGAAAGAGAGAAGGAAACTAGAGGAAAAGGGAGGGCCAAAGTGAGGGTGAAACCAAAGCACCAGAGGCAGAGCGCATCGTCAGAGAAGAGAGGGGATTGCCAGCCACGAAAGGGTATGGTTTTCATTCTTGATTGTCTTTGTTTCATTTAAATTACTAGAGAATGAGTAGGATAGCTTCAATTTATGCATTCTCAGTGAATTCAGAGAGGAAGGCGAGGTGTCATTGATTGGAGAAGGGAGGAGAACTCGTCGGAGGTTGAAGTGCTTATCGGAGGTCGTTGGGAACTCACTAAGAGTACATGTCCCCCCTCCAATTTCTTCCCTGTTTAAGCTCCAAATCATAAAAATTAGATTGATTAGCCTAGAATCCATGATTTACAATGATTCCACAAATTTACAGTGATTTATGGTTGAACTTTGATGAATTTCGAATGATTTATGCTACAGTAAACACTATGACATCTCTAGCTTTGAAATTTTATATCTCGAGATTTTTAAGTCAGATTTTGTTGAAACTTATCCCAAATGGTAGAAGACTTAGAATGCTCCAATTTAAGCATTTTTGCAATATTTGTAGGGTATCGGAAGTGGGTATGCTCTAAGCTCCCACATTGGGTGACCTTCGATGTTGTGTTTTCTACTTTGAGTTTTTACTACATAAACTAGGCTCGGGGGTAAGCCCCACGTTCTGGTACCAAAGGTGAGCCTTGAGGGTATGTCCCACATTTTGGAAAATATAGATTTTTAGAATGATGATTGATTAATGGAAATTGCAGTTTTAATCTCTGAAAATGTTTTTATAATGAAAATGTTTTGAAAAAGAATTTGAAAAGGAAATGCATGCTTTAAAAAGATTTTTCCATGGTTTTGCCAGATCTACGTAGCGATAAGGTAGTAATCGATAGGGGTATGAGACCTTGGTGAGGTCAGTCGCAAGTCTAAAGGTGTGGTTGCCAAGGTTAGGGCCCAGGTGAAAGAGACCAAGTTACCTTGTGTGTCGGTGCCAGTTAGGCCTGGGGTTGGAGACTTGGGTATTTGGACACCAATGGGGTGTCAGAAGGATGCATCCCTGTGCTTGAGGAAAATGATGTGATAAATGAAGCCTATTGGTCGTGGTGGATGTACGCCCACATGGGGAGTTTCACAATGGTAGTGTAGTTGAGAGAAGCTGGTGGCTTCGACAACTACTTGTGGCTAGGTCACTAGTGGCTAAGGTGACACTACTAGTTTTGACTCGAGCTGTGTACGTGGTTTTCCGTGACAGTTTGGAAAATGTTTAAATGCACGGAATAGTTTAAAAATGCATGAGATTCTAAAAAGAAATGAGATTTGATTTGAAAAGGCATGTTTGTAAAAGAAATGATTTTCTGAGAAATTGAGGATGAGTTTATCGGACTTGAAATGTTTTTGTATTAGTTTTGGAAATCTTGACTCATGGTTTCATGGTTTCTCACAATTTTGTCTTTGTTTTTTCTGGTGGGCACATATTAGGTGATTGTGAAGTCACTCATGCATTTTATTTGATGTTTTGTTTCCTAGTGCAAAATAGAAGTGTAGTCTAGCTCTAGTGCACGTAGATTAGTGCCACTAGCTGCACACATGTTCTGGGTGATTAGTTTAAGTTTTCTTGTAGTTTATTAATGATTTATGGATAGTATTGGTACTGGTATGTAGTGCAATGGAGACATTACATGCAGCAATACTACTAGCACAATCAATAGTAGCCAGTAGCAAGGACTACACTCGTATCCTTTTTTTGTTTCATTTGTGCTTTCTTTTTCATCAAAAAGCAACAAAAAACCAAAAAATTGAAAAGCTTATAAAAAACAAAGCAAAAAATAAAAAATAAAAAAAAACATGAAAAACAAAAACAGTACTCCTGCATGCCAACCACTCTACTCGATGAGGAAAATTAGAAAGCTAACTTGCACATGAGAAATTTGTCCCTCTTTAGTTGACACTACTTAGATAAATAGATAAGTGTGGGAGCCACCAACCATCGAGAGCTGGACAAAGTGTCCAAGCTCCATAAGGGCCCTACACCTCAAAGAGGGAGATAAAATACTAGGGTTTTGATTGAGCAAGTGAGCTAAAAAAACAAAAAATATACATTCACATGGACATAAAAGAAACTAAGAAGACAGAAGGCGAAAATAGAAGTCTGCCCAAGAGTGAGGCATTCGGTGTAACACTATCCTTACCACACCTTGGGGAGGAGTCAGAGCACACACTTGGGAAGTCCACATCTTTAAAGGGACTAGCCACTCCTATTCTGTAGCAAAAGCCTCTAGCCTGGACTAGGCGCCTATTACCTCTAAGTCGGGGATAGGATGAATCCACGTGCCGATGAGGGAGCAAAAGAATTATCAAGTAACTCAAAAAGGCAAGTGTAGGCCCCTAAAGAGTTTGACATGGAGCTCGATCCATCACACCACCCACCATAGCAAGTTTAAGCAATGTCCCCAATCAAAAGAGAGCCACCCACAGCGTGTGAGTCTTGGTAGGGTCAATTGAGTCAAGGATGTTCTCCTCCTTTCCAATAGGCATGAAGCTTTCTAGCTTAACTGAGGGTAACAATAAAAGCCAACCATAATCAATCAACATCCTTGCTTGCAATCACAAAATCAACCTTCTTGCTTAAACTCTTTTGCTAGCTTATGCCTAACCATGTAGGATCCTGTTGAGCATCGAACTAGGGGCAAGTCAGCTGCCCCCTAGTCAAGCCCACATAAGTTCACATCAACCTCATCAAATCTAGCTTTCTCCACCAAGAGCATGTTAGCTACTTTTTGGTCAGGACCTACACATTAGGTAGTCATTACAATAAGCACTACCCTACATACAGAGCGTTAGTCTCAGCCTCAACAAACCGCACGCATGTAATGCCCCCACAAGTACTAGGCATGGGCAGCAAACATATATCAAATAGCAAGCATGCAAACAGCATTTGGCACTTGGCATGTCATCATATAGAAACTGGCACAAAGTAAATTCTTAGGAAGCACCCAATAGCAACCATTTAGTGCCTCTACAAGTAGTAGCAGATCACACAATAGTAGTGGTCCACGACACACTCGCAGATAGGATCCCTTGGCAAACTCCATCCATTGAACCTATTGGTTTGGCCCCTTGCATTAATCTCCCTATGCCCTTTGTCTTTTGGCATCTCTATGTAGCTCTCCTCGATACAAGGGGCATCTTTTTATCCTAGTATCCCCTGATCTACCCTCCGTTCTGTGGATGGTGGTTTTGGGGGTGTTGATGAGGCCACCAGCAATTTCATGTACGTCAACGACTTGGTTGTGATCGACACTTGTCTGTTTGGTGTTGCTAGCTGACAAGACACCTTCGAGAGATGTGGTTATGGATTTATGGTGTGGGTTCTCGATTCACTAGGTCAACGACAGGATGCTACCCAGTGGCTTCTTCATGTTACGTGATATGTCCTTCCTTTCAAAACAGATAAAATAGATCTAGGTTAGTCTAAGTGTAGTAAACAATGTTAGAAAATAGCAACAAACAATATGAATAAACAAAACTAAATACTAACCAGGGGTGGTTCCCCATATGCATATGCTATAGGCCTATCTAAGGAATGTAATAATATGTAATGGAAAATAGATTGATAACGAGTACTCCCTTCTCTCTTATACTCTTGGCGTGGGGTTGACGAAATAGAGGCATGGACAAAGCTCCAGAAGCGTGTTTTAGCTTTGGAAGGTCATGATTTCTTAGACTGGGGGGTTGGACAAGGTGGAGGGGCTATGACTCTCTCTCCAACTCTTTCAAACTCTCCCCTAGGGTTTTCTCAAGCTCTCCTGGGGTTTTCTCTCAACCTCCCTGGATATATGGATTGCCTTCTTAGACTTTCTAAATTGCCTCCCATTAAACTCTTGACGAGCAGGAGATCCATGGGCCAGGATTAATCTCTCTTAAAATAGAAAAAAAAAGAGGTATTTGTTATCGTCGCCTATGTGACCAATGATAAGATCAACAAGTCATCGCATGAACTAGCGGCGGGTCTGAAGATACCTTTTTCACTCGATGTGGAGAATAATTACCTAAAAGGTAATGATATATTCCACGTCAGCTAGTCGTCATTTGTACTGGCACAGAACAACTAAAAAGGCAAAATTTTGAAAATTAAGATCTCAAAATATCTTCATACGAATCTAATAACAAATAACGACCAAATCAACTTTTCAAAATCATCTTCATAATGGAAAGATATTTTAAATAAATTTCCAAATTCAAATCAAACTTAAATTTTAAGTAAATCAAATTTGAATTTTAAATCTCCAACAATTACGAAGAAAATATCAATTAGCTTAGCGATATATTTGATTTATTTTAGATTCGTAATCACCTAGATATTTTGGATTTTATCTTTATTTTTAAACATTATCTTGAATTCAATGTAGTTATAACACTTAAAAATGTGATAACTTAACATAAAATCTCCTTTTTTTAATAAAAAATAAAGATATGATCTTAATGTGATGTCATCCATATTTCTAGAAATTTCCTGAATTAATTGACATTTATAAAGATTTATATGATGTTCCATATATATTTAAGTGCTAGAAAAATTGTAGAATTTATAATAATTATGGGAAAAACATGATAATATTTTATAAATATCCCATATATCACATTAAAGCCTTAGATGACAAAATATCTTGAAAGAGAATACTAGGATATTCGTCGCCTGTGACTTTGGCGACCAGATCTTCTATCTGTAGCCCATTCTATCGGCAACGAGATCTGTCGCCTATCTTCGAGGCAACAACCTGGTCTTTTCAATTTACCCCCTATCTTTTATGTTAATCTACAAGATATGTTGAAAGCTCAAAAAACATTAGAAATTCCATGAAATCATAAAAACACCTTCTTTAAGATTAAAATACTCAAATCTATCACTAATTTGACTAAGGCAGGAGTACTAGCTTTGCCACAGCTGATAACTCACACCAAAAAAATATTCTAGGTGCTCAAACCTGCCATTAGTTCGAGTGTATTAGCTTTGCCACAACTACCGATCTTGAATCAAGTAAAATCAAGTTAAAGAAATATTGGAAGGCTTGGAAAATGTGTTGCAAATCCTTAACCATGTGATTTAGGATACCTCAAGGTTTCCTATCCTTACTCAACTCTAGTAAATGCAAAAATGGGATACCTACACGTTCCTTTTAGTATCATCAACCTCTTGATACGAGGGGCATGTCAGCTACTTTGTGGTATCATTCCCTTTGATACTAGGGGCATATCAACTGTCCTTTGGTATCATCTTATCCATCCTTTCTAGGCAGCGGATCCCTGACTTTGTCAGATATTCTACATCTTTCAGCTTGGCATTAGTCTTTTAAGTCTGCCATTGTCCTGCATCTTTCGACTTGACATTGGACTTCTGAGTTTGCCAATAGCCTACATCTTTTGACTTGGTGTTAGACTTCTAAGTCTGCCAATGTCCTGTATCTTTTGACTTGACATTGGACTTCTGAGTCTGCTACTGGCCTGCATCTTTCGGCTTGGCGTTAGACTTCTAAGTCTACTAATAGGCTGCATCTTTCAACATGGCGTTGGACTTTTGAGTCCACCAATAGCTTGCATCTTTCGACTTGGCATCAGACTTCTGAGTCTGCCAATAGTCTGCATCTTTTGGCTTGGCATTGGACTTTGGACTCCACCAATTGCATGCATCTCCCAACTTGGTGTTAGACTTCTGAGTTCGCTAATGTCCTGCACATCTTTCAGTTGGGTGTTAGACTTCTAAGTCTACTAATGGCCTCATGCTCATCTTCTGGCTTAGCATTGGACTTTTCAGTTTGCCAATGAAATCTTACTTATCTTTTTGACTTGGCGTCAGACTTCTAAGTCCGTCAATGGCTTATTGCTCATCTTTAAGCTTGGCATCAGGCTTTAGAATCTATCAATGACCTCCTGTTCATCGTCAAGCCTGACGCTTGTCGATGTTTATCAGCAAGCATGATGATCTTGCCATGCCCCACATTTTGCATTCTCTAGGCAGGTAGCCTAACTACCTGGTTGACAACCGTCATACTATTCGGAGTCGGTCGACAAGCCTACTGATCTTGCCATGCCTCTTCTTTCCTTAGGTTGGTAGCCTTAACTACTTGATTGACAACCGTCACACTGTCTGGAGTCGGTCAGCAAGCCTATTGATCTTGCCATGCCCTTTCCTTCTTCGGGCTGGTAGCCCTAACTACCCAGTTGACAATCATCATAATGTCTAGCATCCTGGCTGGGAGGCCCCTTAACATGTCATGCCCCTTTTCTCCTTGGGTTAATAACCCTAGCTATCTAGTTGATGGGTCCAACAACTTATCATGCCCCCTTTGTCGATTAGTGGAACCACTAGTAATGTCTAGTGCCCTCTTGTGCAAATTCGGTGGCCTATCATGCCCCTTGCCTAGGCTGACTAGCTGCCAACTTGTTGCTTGGCATCGTATGGCATCATCATCTGCTTTAGCACATCAGCGGCTGCACCAACATTCAGCATGCATCACACAACATCACATCACATCGCATAGTGTCACATTGCATCATGTCATATTGCATCGCATGCAACAACAACATCAGCATAATCATCGCAAAGCTGTGCACATTCCCAACAAAGCTTAGTGTGCACCAGCACACACCTGCCTTGACAACCCAGCATTGCGTAGAACAGCTTGTATCCCAAGCAAAGCTTAGCACCATTCGCATGCACTAGCATGTAGCACCAACATTCTGACATTGCATCTGTGTAAGCATGCACTAACCGCTCACGCATTTGCATTCTAGCGTTGCACCCGCATTAGCATTCACGTCTCAGCACCATTTTTGCATCTACATTTTGTAGACACCCTGATTTTGAGGCGGCTCGTAGGTGAACTCTTCAAAAGTGTTGCTTTGGATACGGCAAGCCTAACCTTAGTTGAATTTTATCTGGCACCTTTTACCCTAAGCCTATAGCAAAGTCATGGTCCAATTTACAATTCAAATAGTTAGATCTGGAGCACCAATGTGGAGCACCAAATTGGAGCACCAAGCTAGCGCACCAAGTTGGCGCACCAATTTGGCGCACCATGGTGGTGCACCAAGCTAGCGCACCATTGTGGTGCACTAAGCTAGCACACAACCACCTTTTAGGGTGTTGGCTGTTGGCTTTCCATCTTCTGTGCTTGTAACCTTCACTTGCGAATATTCCTCATGAATTTACGCAAGGCTGTTGAGTTTCAAGGCCTTTTGCATCCCAAGGAGTTACCGCTTGACCCTCTTTAAAAGGCCCTCCTTAAGCAACTTTTTTTCTCTCTTGGTTGTTCACCCTCTCTTAGCAAGTCACCCACTCCTACCAACCTACACCTTAACTTCCAGAGCACACTCTCGCATCCTTGAGCACTCCCAACTGAGTCCAAAGCAACAAGGAGGAGATACCTTGAGCCATCCAAGGAGGAGACACCCTAGGTAAGGTAAGGTCCTTTACCCATCTCTCTACTTAGGTTTTTGTAGATACCCCGATTTTGCAGTCACTTGGCAGCAGGATCCTCTAGAAGATGCTCTGGTTGCAACCACCACCCTTAAACCCTAACTCCATTAGAACCCTAGACCCACACAAGCTCAGTAAGCCCACACAAGCCCACACTAACTTAATCCAAGCAAAAACCACTAATTAAAACCAAAATTAAACAAAACCCACTTAAATCAACCTAAAAACATTTGAAACCTTAATTAATTAAGTAAAACCCTAATTAAAATCAAAATCCACTTAAAAACATTTAAAATCCAAATTAATCAAGTGAAAACCCTAATTAAAGTCAAAACCAAATAAAATCCATTTTTAAACCACTTTAATC
>JAMKQA010205946.1:0-10064 GCA_024699735.1 Posidonia australis
TTTTTTTTTTTCTCAGAACTAACAAACAGGACATGATGCTCTTTCCATTTTTAAGCTTTTCTACTGTTCTTGCAATCGTAATGTTAAAATCATCACAAATTTTAGTAATAAGTTAGTTAAATAGACAAACAACCGCTTGTATATTTTACTAATGTTATCAATAAGTTTTCTGTTAATGCTTTGATGTTATTGAATGCATGAGAATATGTTGATACTTTCTCACAATATGGTGATGCTTTCTCATACCATATAAAGATGCTAATTTAGATACATGAAAATATGTTGATGTTTTCTCTGAATCTGTATTTCATGTAGTGTTATATGTAGTATTTGTTATTATTGTTATTGTTGATTGCAGTATTGTATTTCATGACTCGCATCAATAAAAGTTCGAAAAAAAAAAAAAAAAAAAGGAGGAGAAATGTCATCTTATTTTTCAACTTGTGGTTTGAGATATTATATATGGTTTTTTTTTTTTACGTCTTGTTGGAGTGTTAATCGAGTTATGTGAATGTCAAATTGAAAGACTTAAGTATACAACGAATAAGGCTTCTAAGATTGCTAGTTTATATCAATTAGTATATGCTAGTGATTGAAATTGTATCGAACAAATTAGAATGGATAAATTTGCATTCAAGAAGCTTTGTGGCATGCTTCAATTCATAGGAAATCTCAAGCCTACGAAGAATATTGATGTTGACGAACAGATTGCTATATTTTTATATTTTTACCGGGTTAGGAAGGTTCAGCAGTTGATGGAAGAGTGTTTTTATATTTTATATTTTTATTATTTGTTTTGTTGCATAATGTTGCTATTACCTAGTAGATGCAAGCTATACAAATAGTGAAAGATTTCTTGCACCATTTAGAGGATAAAGATATCATTTGAATGATTAGAGTGAAGATTATCAACCAACTACTGTTGAAGAATTTTTTAACATGAAGCATTCTTCAGCAAGAAATGTGATTGAGAGGTGTTTTGACATCTTTAAGAAGAGATGGTCTATTCTTAGAAGTTCTTTTTATTTCATCAGGACACAAAATAAGATTACAATAGTTTATTATCTTTTACACAATTTTTTTTTTTTTGATATCGGTATGCATATATTTTCTCCTTGTGGTCCGTGAGATTCGAACCTGGGAGGGAGGTGGAAGTTCCACTACTCCTGGCCAACTGTACCATGGTAGTTGGTTTCTTTTACACAATTTTATAAGAAGAGAAATGCATATTGATCCATTTGAAGACAATGATGAAGATATGACAACAACAACAAACACTTCATCGAATGAACTAATTACTTCTATTGTAATTACGCCAGAATGAACTGCAATTAGGGCAATTTTGCCCAATCTATGTTTCATACACGAATATAAATTGTGATCCTTTTATCTCATAATAATTTCTTTATTTCAATTGTAATAACAAAATTTGGTGAATTATACTATCTTTTATTGTTGGACATGTGACTCTGTTTTGATGCAATTATACAAATGTAATGTTGTTATCATGTTTTGGTGACTATATTTTGATGCAATTATACAAATGTAATGTTGTTATCATGTTTTGGTGACTATATTTTGATATAATTATACAAATATAATGTATTCTATCTTGTGATAATTATGTTTTCTTTATTTCAATTGTTAACTTTTATTGATAAATTCATATTTATTTGTTTTATAAATGAAATATACAAATGTAATGTTGTTAGGTATGGACGAAGAAGGAAGAAGTCCCGAAAAAAATAAGAGAAGGTGGACCACTATAGAAGATGTCAAATTATTTGAGGCTATGCTTGATGTTGTGAATGAGGAACTATATAAAGTTGATAATGGTTTCAAACTTAGATTCCTACAAGCAGTTGAGGAAGCATCATCCAAGTTGCTTCCTAATACTGGAATCAAGACTAAACCACAAATGAGTCCAGAATAAAGACAATGAAGAAGGATTGGATTATAGTATATAATATGATGAATAACCATACTAGTGGGTTTGGAAATTTCACATGGGTTTATGATAAAGAATGTGTAACTACGATTCTCGACGTTTGGGAGTCATATTTATAAGTATTAACTATTTTATTAAAGAATATATATATTCACCTCTTATACTAAAAAATATTTCTACATATTTTTTTTGAATATTTTTTACATCTTGTAAGTTTACAAGAAAGAATTTGTGTGAAAAAATAAATTATTTCCACATTATTGGGATCTTTGCATTATTTTTAGGAAAGATCAACCAACAGGAAAAGATGCGCAAACTCCAGCTGATGTAGTCGAAGAAATTGGTATTGAGGGAGGAGATGGTAATGCAATAGAAGATGTAAATTGTTCATTGTTGAAGGAAACCTCATTCCAAAGTGAAAATGAAATTCTTACTACAAATGAAGAGCACTCTAGTATTAAGAAAAATTCAAAAAAAAGAAGAAAGATCTCTAAACCAATTATTCAAGACATTACAGATGCAGCAACATTGATTGTAAATCAAATAAAAATATCAACAGAAATTTTCAGTAAAATCATTAGTGTGGACTTTGATTCGTTTGAAGTAAAGAATAAGGTAAACGAAAAGATAAAGAAGTTTCCTAGTATTACTATGAGCGAGAGTTTCAAAGTAATAAGAAACATTACTTAACATGATGATAAAACCATTGTTCTTTTTACTATCGTTGATAATGAAAAACAAGAATGAATGAAAGCAGTGCTTAATGGTGACATTTGATGTTATTTCCTTTATTTACTGAATAACTATTGTACTTTGGCCACATTGTTGATGTTTTTTCAATTTATTGTAGAATTATTATATTTTGGTGACAATTGTTGATTTTTTTTATATACTATGAAACTATATTTATTAATAGTTTAATATCATGAGAAAACTTGAATATATTTATCATTTTTATCTTACTCGTCATGAGCAAAAATGAATTTGTTATTTTATTCTACTTGTATGGAAAAATTAATTTAATTTTTTTCAGATTAACAAGATATTTTTTGTTAATATGTAGTTATTAATCTTTCAAATATTGTATTTCTATTCTGATTCTGTATTATGTACCAAACAGTGGAAATGAATTATCTATTAATTCCACTCTACAATTCTATTACATATCAAACACTAGAATGGAATAAAATTATTTTATTCTATTTAGAGTTTATTCCATTCCTGTTTATTTTTATTCTTGTGTGCCAAACGCAGCGTTAGTGTCATTCTCAAGGTTTAAATTTATAGATAATAGTAATTCAGAAGATGCAGTAAAAGAAGAAATATTGTCACGCTTGGGAAGTGAAATAAAAAGGGAATCATGGTTAGATTTTGTGAAAACCAAGGGAACCTCTATAGAGACATACATTATGTTCTTGTAGAGATTTTGCATTAAAAATTTGAGACAATTGGTCTAATTCCTTATCGTTATATTCTTAAGGAGGTTCTTTTTTGAAGATTTGAGACACTAGATCTAACTCTTTAGCATTAAGTTCTTGAAGAGATTTGTTTATAATTGGAAGTAAAGGATCTGATTGTTTGACTTTGAAAGATTTAGAGATATTTGACTTTGGTTTCATGGAAAACAGCTTGAAGGATTTACCTTAAGATTTAAAAATACATGTATTATTTTATTTTACATATAATAGCAAGCTTACATTTCTTGAAAATCATGGAAAACCTAAAAGAATATGACTGATATTCAATTGATGTACCTAATTAATGTAAGATGACAAGCGAAGATAACAAAATCAAACTACAATTCGATCCAAGATAATGAAGATGAACTATAATTCAATCTTCACGTAATTGGAACTCAAATCTTAATTACAAGCAATACTCAATTTCAGTAATTAAGAAATAATATCATTAATAATTGTGAATAAACACGTAGCTCCTTGTATTAAATATGAGAAATACATAACATACAAAAAGTCTACAATCACTTGGTCTAGTGGTAAAACTTCTTTGTGATTGTACAAGAGGTCGGGAGTTCGACTCCCACGGACAGAAGAAAAAATTACGGGAATCTGTTTCACTTGGTAGTGGTCTCATAGCCAAGTGTTTGTTATGATTTTAATATATATTAAAAACTATTTCCAAAAGAAAAAACACATAACATACAAAAAGATAAAATATTCCTACTATATTTCAAGATAATACATAAAATAATATCCTTATATCCCTAAAATATGTTGATGTGAATTTTAAATAACCATAAGTACACAGTGCACTATGTAGCACAAAAACAAATACAGATTGATCCCACTAGGAAAAGTGAATTCTAGATTTTAATTAGAATTGTCAAATTATGATGAAAGATAAGAAGATGGAGTTGCAATTTAGTGAAATAGAAGAAAATGTGATGATTTTAATATTTGAAATTGTATAATGAAGCTAGTCTAGGATTTTGAATCTATTTTGTAATTAATATGATAATCTACTAGTTTACTCTTTCTTATTTTTCAATCTCAAAAATCAAACTAAAGAATTTTACTGTAATAGGTATAATCAATATGGAACAGATGATAAACCATCAAGTACATGAATAAAAAAACAAAAGCATGATTAAATTATATGATAACATAATATAACAGCAACAACACACACGATCCCTAATTTACTTACCTTAAGTATAGACTAAAAAGATGTAATCAATATTAGCCTATCAAAGTTTATCAAAATAACTGGGAATAAATGTCGTGCTAGTATAGCATATATGATCATGACATGAAGCACAAGAGAGAAGAGAGAAAAAAAATAATTACACTATCATGAAATCAACAAAGCTTCATTTAATTCTAGAAAATAAATTTAGGACATGATTGAAAAAGAGAAACAAAAATAAAAATAAGAAGGAAACATAATAAAAATAAAACTAATAATGTTGATCATTCAAATATGATACAATCAACTTTCAGAACTCCACTCCGCAATTGAAGAAGCAGTTACGAAGAAAAAGTATACAAAGATAATGAAATACATAAAGAATCCCTATATTTATAGACATGAATAGGGGTTACTTCTTTGTTAAATTTAAATCACAAATATAGATAATATCTTCAATATAAAATATGTCTCTAAATTTTAGAAATTCTCTCCATAAATAATAGGGGTCACCAACCACCACCAATTAACCTTTATATCTTGGAATTTCTATTTGAATAACTTTGGTTGCTTGTTGAGAATATTGTGCTCCATTTGAATTTGAATTTGATGTGTGATGCACAAAGTGAATATTTGATTAGAGCCAATTTGGATTGGGATTTCTTCTCCTGTTTGCAACATAATTGATTTTTTCATCTTCTTTTTCCTCTTTTATCTGCATTTGCTTGTAATATAATGAGTATATTATTGTTACATATTTCATGTCCCATATTTATCTATTTTGTATATAAATAGTGTCACTCGAGTTGTTTTATGTAAATTTTACAAAAACCTAAGAACTAAGAAAGAATAGAAAAAAAAGGAAAAAAGAATAAATGTATCAGAAAAGGAAAATATTTTGCATGAAAATGGGTAGGGTTACGTTGAGAAGTCAAATTCACATTATAATATTAGAAGAAATATCAAATAACGAATTGACCAAGTCAAATAAAATCTCAACTGACGTGGATGCTAGCCTCTCAAGCGCCTCATTGTGCAAAGAGTGCCTTTCAAGTGTCCATAGTTGATATTTTTGACTTAATCTTTGATTGTTACAATCTTCAGTTAAAAATATTTTGTATTTAAAAATTAAATTTAAATTTTATACTTTGATTTGTCTTTGACGTAAGGTAGTCTTTGTAAGTCTATAAAAGGATCCCTTATATAGATATATGAGATCATCTTCCATTTTTAGACTTAAATTTTTCTTCTCTTGTATTTTGGAAGATTTTCAAGTGATCCTCTGGTGTAATCTTGGTATTTATCAATAAAAGTTTATTTTTCCTTCAATTATGCTTTTTATTTTATGTCTTTTCTTTCAACTTTTATTTTCTGTCATCTTCATGTGTAACTAAATCTCTGTTTACATTTAGGATCCTTGAAGTTAGTTCTAGGATATGATTACAATATTTAGTCTCATTTTGTTTTCTATGTTTCATAATCATTGTCTTTTTCTTATTATCTACTTTTACAAATATATTTGGATAGATCATTGTTAATCATGTATTCTCATGGTCCATAGTTAATGATTGTTGTCTAGAAATAAGAAATGTTTCATACATCTTATTATTTTAGTATATTATGCTAACATGCATCATAATAGATCAACATAGAATCATGTTTCTTTATGATTTATTTTAGCTATTAGCATGTTAGACCTTGATATTGCATAATAGGTGTTTCATCTTCATGCTTTATTTTTGTTTAATAATAAACCTTGATAGTTAGAACCTGTTGCAAAAGATGAGATGAACTAGATATTTGCATGATTCACCATAATCTAATGAATAAAAACTCTCGATGTGCTTTTTACTATTGATAGTATTTTAATGATTCCTTTCTCTTAATTAACTTTAAATATAATCCATCATCATCTCTTTTAATTTTCTAATTCACATTTTACAATCATATTTTTGCAAGTCATGAGTATTTGTGGAATCAACTCATATTTGCATACGCACTACATAATACATCGTGCACTTGCGATTAATTAAAATGTTCACATCATAATACTTCAAGTTCCTGCAAAATTAACTAAAATACCCCAAGAAGCATTATTTATATACCAAATAGATAAACATGGTACATAAAATATGTAACAGTAATCTACTCATCAAATACTCCCATATTTAACTTTTGTTAGTTATTGAGTAAAGTTGACTCTAACCTAACCTATAGAAATAGGAAAATCCTAATTTACTTTTGTAGGAATCGTAATTACACTTATCATGTGCAACAAGTCTTTTGTCCTAGTAAACAAGTAGTGTATTGTGAGGGTTTGCAACGGATTTATCCACAAAATCCCAAAAGAACAAGACCAAGGAATAAAGAAAGTGAAAAATAAAGAAAGGAAAAAAACTACAATGTCTACATCAACCTACTCAATTAAAGAGATCCAAAGTTTCTAAGTGCCTTAATCCTTCAATTTAACATTCATTAAGAACTCTCATCTTGTCATCATAAAAACTTTGTTTTATTTGTAACATAATCTTCGTAAAGATTACTCATATGTATCTTATGTTTGTGAAATATACCTTAACATGGATTTTTAGATCCGATCTTATCACTTTAGCAATTTTATTGATTCAGTAAGTTGTGTCTTGTTTCTTAAACTTTAATCTTTGCTACCCATATAGCAAGCTTTAGGTTAGTAGATCCCAAACCATATGTTTTTAGGGTACTAGATGTGAAGACATCCTTAATGACTTAATTACTTGAGTAACTAAGGCTACGAAAATAAGACTTTTTTTACTTTTATCTTCTAATCACTTTTTTACGTGAATATTAATACTTAATGAGACACAACACCCAGTTACTCAGTGATATTTAGATTTTATTTTTTTGGTTTCTCTCTCTCTCTTTTTAATTGCTAAGGTATTTCAAGACTTCCTTTATTCCCCACAGCTAAGGACTAGAGGGATACTACAGTATAAGGTATATATAAGTTATAACTATTTCAAATGTTATTTTTTAGATTTTGGCTTTACTCTTTGAATCATAAGATTTCTAATTATTCAATCTTATTTTTGAATTTCAAACACAAGTAGTTGATTCCTCTAGAGCACTTCTAACACTTGTCGTAGGTGATTCAGATGATAGAACCACGTTGGAGAATATATCAGAATGTCATCAAAGAATACCAGCATAAAGCAGCGAAGATATAGCTAGAAGAGGTCATTCATCAAGCTCTGAAAAGCCACTGAAGCATTAGTCAAGCTAAAGGATATGACCATAAATTCATAGTGGTCGTTGTGAGTTCTGAACATCATCTTTGGAATATCTGATTCATGTACTCTAATTTGATGGTGCCCTGATTGGAGATCAAGCTTCGAATAGTAACAAGCTCTGTTTAGTTCATCCAGGAGTTTATCAACAACTGGAATTGGAAATCAAACCTTAACAGTTTGTTGATTCAATGCACGGTAATCCATGCACAATTTGAAGCTTCCATCCTTCTTTCTCACTAGTAGAGCTAGGGAGGAGAATGAACTCAAGCTTGCACGCACAATTCTGTTGGCTAAAAATGCTCCTACTTGCTTATCCATTTCATTCTTTTGGCAAAAGAGATACATGTAAGGCGGCATAGTATGGCCTTCCTCTCATCGATCAGTGGTATCCAATGATCTTGAGGTCATGACGGAGGAAGTTCCTTTGATTCTTGGAAGACAACAAAGAACTCCTTTAGCAGGCTCTAAAGATCGACTGAATATTCAATCAAAGGTTTTCTTTTCAATTCTTGCACAAGACATATTTGTAGTAATGTCAAGTGCTTGAGTTTCTTTAACTCCTATTTCAACCTTCGAGGATCAACTCATTCCAACCCTCCTGTGATTACCACTTGACGACCTCCATTGTTGAATTGCAGAGTCCACTCTTGCATATTCCACAAAATGGGAACAAGAGAGCATTACATATCCAAAATGACACTTTTAGTGCTTCACGAATCAAACATGACTAATACACTTTTAGTGCCCAACGTTCCCTAGACACAGAAAGTATCTGGACTTACATTACCAAAAATGACAAAGGAGGATATAATGGAATCCTCCTCTCTCCTATCTTCTTCTTGAACGTCTGACTTCGGATTTGTATCTGCTCCATCTGATTCCTACTCACCATGAAGGAGAAATAATGTTTATTTGTAATAACGATGTCCTTATTCTCATTTTTCATCGCAATTATAGCACAGTTGCTTGTCCTATCTCTCCTTCATTTCTGTTGATGTCAGTTTCTTGATTAATAAATAACTAGAGTTCCTTACTATGGTGCTCACTGTTGTTCCTTGGTTAAGCTTATGAATCATCAAAAGATGACTCCTGTTGTTCCTCTATTGACCTAGAATCTTCTCTTCATAGATATGAGCAAGCTTCATTGCTATCAATAGAGATTTAGGATCATATACGTACACTTGTAGCATGATTTCCTCCCAAAGTCCACTGACAAATATCTCAACTAACGCTTCCTTTGGCATGTCTCTTTTTCAGTTTGATAATAATTCAAACTCACACTGGTACTCCTTCAGTGATCCTCTTTGCCTGAGCTTGGACAACAAAACAGCTAGTTTGTCCACCAGAGAGTGAGCAAAACGTTGCAACAAATCAGTCTTGAACACTGCTCAGGATGTAGCATGGTCGATATGCTCATACAAGTCATATCACTACATGGTCCCACTGGAGAGACACAAAGTGGCATACCTCACCTTTAGGTCATCTCCGATGTCGTAGAAGGCAAAGAATCATCCAACCCTCATCACTTAACTTGTGGGTTCCTCAACATTGTTGTACACCGAAAAAATCAATTTATAGATGAGCAGGGAAGGATTCCACCAGGATTAGTTTGGACAGGATTAACATGGTGGCGCTGGTTGGTGCTCTCTATCTTGAGTGGATTTCTTTCTAGCATCACCTACTTGTCCACGCTCAACGACTTTAGCAAAGCAACCATTTCTTTAAGTACAGCCCGAGTCAGGAAGAAGAAGATGATGATGATGAAGAGAGGGAAGTGGGTTCAAGTCTGTATTTGCTATATCAAGACTTCTCCATATACAAATATATTTATATTCCCAATGAACTGGCATCATAATCAACTTAACAATTAAATCTTGACAAACAAGATATCGTTGGCCATGTGGCTAATAGATGTTGGATTATTCCTGACCACCGACAACAATCCTAATGATCTAATGACTCGTTGTTATTCACTTGAATGTTTCCAACCACGTCGACACTACTTCACCGGATTAAGGCCACGAGCTAGGTTTTTATCAAACACACAATTCAAAGAGGCCTTAAACATGTTGGATTGAAAGGCCTCTCTAGAGGGGGGTGAATAGAGAATTTTCAATTTCAGAATTACTTTGCCTACTTTTTGTAATTTAATAGTAATTGCATACAATGGATATTATTAACTAAATTTAATCAAGATTTTCTAC